>AWOL01S0024326.1:72560-220725 GCA_000715115.1 Nicotiana otophora | reverse complement strand
CGCAGTGCATTAGGGAAGCCGCGAGAGAGGTATTAGGGGTCTCAAAGGGTTACTCTGGTGGTCACAAGGGAGACTGGTGGTGGAATGGAGAGGTGCAAGAAAAAGTGAAAACCAAGAAAGCAGCATATCTGAAGCTAGTGGAAAGTGTAGACAAGGAGGAGAAGAGGGCGAATAGGGAACATTATAAGTTGGCTAAGAAAAAGGCAAAGTTAGCAGTTACGGCGGCCGAGACTGCATCTTTTAGTCGTTTATACAAGGAACTCGAGGGCCGATGTGGGGATAAAATATTGTTAAGGTTAGCCAAGGCACGATAAAGGAAGGCGCGAGACTTGGACCAAGTGAAGTGCATCAAGGACGAAGCAGGTAGAGTTTTGTTGGATGAGGGGCTTATCCGTCGGAGATGGAAGACCTACTTCCAAAGTATCTTGAACGAGGAGGGGGACATGAGCATTGTCCTGGGTGATTTGGAACTCTCCGGGAGTCGTTATGACTTTGGGTATTGTAGGCGGATTAGAGTTGATGAAGTTGAGGGGGTTATGCGTAGGATGAGCAGGGGCAAAGCGACCGGGCTGGATGAAATCCTGGTGGAGTTTTGGAAGAGTGCGGACAAGGCAGGCTTGGAGTGGCTCACTAGATTATTTAATATCATTTTTAGAACGAAAAAGATGCCCGAAGAGTGGAGGTGGAGCAGGATGGTTCCTGTATACAAGAACAAGGGTGATATCAAAAATTTCAATAACTATCGGGGTATCAAGCTGCTTAGCCATACTATAAAAGTCTAGGAGAGAGTGGTAGGGCTAAAGGTGAGGAGGAGTATGTCTATTTCTGAGAACCAGTTTGGGTGTGTGCCGGGGAGTTCGACTACAGAAGCCATCCACCTTGTTAGGAGATTGATGGAGCAGTATAGGGAGAGAAAGAAGGACTTGCATATGATGTTCATCGACTTAGAAAAGACGTACGATAAATTTCTGAATGAGGTTTTGTGGAGATGTTTGGAGGCTAGAGGTGTACCTATTGCCTACGTTAAGTTGATTAAGGACATGTATAATGGAATAAAGATCCGAGTGAGGACGGTGGGTAAGGATTCAGACAATTTTTCAGTGATGATGGGGTTGCATCAGGGACCGACACTCAGCCTTTTTTTTGTTTGCTCTCGTGATGGATGTACTGATGCGTCACATCCAAGGGGAGGTGTCGTGGTGCATGCTATGTGCAGATAATATTGTATTGATTGACGAGATGCGAGATTGTGTGAACGCGTAATTAGAGGTATGGAGGCAGACCCTGAAATCTAAAGGTTTCAAGTTGAGCAGGACCAAGACAGAATACTTGGATTGTAAGTTAAGTGGCGAGACTCAAGGAGGGGAAGGGGAGGCGAGGCTGGACTCGCAGGTCATCTATAAGAGAAGGAGTTTTAAGTACCTTGGGTCTATTATTCAGGGGATGAGGAGATTGATAAAGATGTCACACATCGTATTGGGGCGGGATGGATAAAATGAAGACTCACTTTCGGTGTTTTGTGTGACAAGAAGGTGCCACCGAAACTTAAGGGTAACTTCTACAGAGTGGTAGTCAGACCAATAATGTTGTATGGAGCTGAGTGTTGGCCAATCAAGATCGCCCATGTCCAGAAGATGAAGGTAGCAGAGATAAGAGTGTTGAGATGGATGTACGGGCACACCAGGTTAGATAGGATCAGAAATGATGTTATTCGCGATAAGGTGGGTGTGGCCCCTATTGAGGACAAGATGCGAGAAACGCGACTTAGGTGGCTTGGTCATGTGAGGAGGAGGAGCACAGACGCCCCAATGAGGAGGTGTGGGAGGTTGACATTGGAGGGCCTACGGAGAGGTAGAGGTAGGCCAAAGAAGAGGTAGAGAGAGGTTATTAGGCAAGACATGGCGCAACTTTAGCTGACCGAGGACATGACCTCTTATAGGAAGGTATGGAGGTCGATGATTAGGGTAGTAGAGTAGGTAGTCTAGAGTGTTCATAACAGTAGTATTGACACGCAATCTCGCTTTTTGTTGGTAGTAGGTTTTTATGACTAACCGTTGTTTCTTTCATTGTTGAGCACCTTATGTTTTTATTCTGCTTTTATATGACTTCTTGTTACTGTCCCTTCTTGTCTATATTTTCATTAATGTGGTGCTTATGCTTTCCTAAGCCGAGGGTCTATTAGAAACAGTCTCTCTATCTTCACAAGGTAGGGGTAAGGTCTGCGTACACACTACCCTCCCCAGACCCCACGGTGTGACATATTACTGGGTATGTTATTGTTGTTGGTTTTATACTTTACTGCAATTTTCCCAATTGACATATTCCAACGATCTTTACATTCAAACAAAGTTCGTAAGGTCAAAAGCTCTTAAGGAGTCCAGTGCGCTGCTGGTGGATTTGATGCAGTTTCAAGCAAGAATGTTGCTAAAGCTTGGAGTTCGGTCAATGTTCTTGCTATGCTAGTAAGAGAAGATCCTCGGGGTGTGTCCTTGGAAAACAACGATCCTCGAGCAAAGGAATTACTACAGCTGTTTCTTCAATTCAGCTGGAATAATTATCTGGAAGTAGGAGATCACTTGCAGTAGTATTATTGTGCTATATAACTATAACATGAGATCTTAATCTTACTATATTAGGATGAATAGATTACCTTTCTAGTTCAAGTAATCTTTATCCGGTAGATTATTTGAATTTCAAGACTTTAATGTCAAAATGACCTTTTCAATTGTTTGAACAGGGTAAACATTTGCCACGAAAAATAAGCACCAAATGAGAGCCTGCTCTAGTCTTATTGATCATTGAATAAAAAAATAGAACTTGCTGGAAATATACTTCCCTTCTACTTCATAGTTCAATCTGATTGTTTTCATATTTTGTGAGTCAATTTCTTTTTCTAATTTAAGCAGTTAGAGCGCATCTAAACAGTACTGTATTGAGACATTTTTATCAATTTTCCTGCTCCTATCAACCCTGTTCTCACTCACTAAAGATTGTTGTTAATATTGTTTACATCTTTGAACTGCAGAAAATATGATTATAATAAAGAATGGGGAGTTTTAATGGTAAAAGAAGATGTATTCACCAGTAGTCTTTACAAGAGCAGGTTCCGTCTATGAAATGGTGGAACCGATTTCTGTCCCTAACAACAATGTCTCTTTCGTAAATCACGGAAATTAGTTTAGTGTATGTGTGACAATCACTACACATCCTGACATTTCTTACTATCCTTATTGGAGAACCCTGAGACGTTTTTATTAGTGCAAATGCAGTTGCCAACTTTTGACAATGAGTGCTCAATCTTTGCCTCTTTTCTTCTTCATCTACATCAAACAAAACCAGTGATGTATCTGGCAAGTACCCTTCAAATTTCAGCTGCCATTCCATTTGGTGAAGCATCTCATAGACCTCTTCACTGCAGGGATGTGACCTATCTTGTGACACAAACTTGTACATCTTTCTGTTTACTTCAACCAAGCAAGAGCCAGGGACTTGACTTATCCCTTCATTAGCCATTTTGGTCCAAATCACAGCCTTCTTTTCCCACATTTGAGCTTGTGCATACATATTGCAGAGCATAACATAATCACTCGCATTTCTTGAGTTCATCTGGAAGAGATTTTCGGTTGCTAATTCTCCCAACTCAACATTCTGATGAGCTCTGCAAGCACTTAGCAGACTTCTCCACAAGACGTCGTTTGGCTCCATAGGCATGCCCTTGATGAGCTCCAAAGCCTCGTCGAGCCTACCAGCTCGCCCCAAGAGATCAACCATGCACCCATAATGCTGAATCGTTGGCTCTATCTGATGCTCCAGCCTCATCCTATTGAAGCATTTTAGCCCTTCTTCAACCAGTCCAGCATGACTACAAGCACTCAAAACCCCTACATAAACTACATCATCTGGTTCCAATCTTTCTTTGAGCATTTCATGGTAGATACTTAGAGCTTCCTCTCCTCGCCCGTGTAACGCCAGCCCTGAGATTATGGCACTATAGGACATCTGATTCTTCTTTGCCATTCTTTGGAAGAGAAACAACCCTTTGTCCAGACTTCCACATTTAACATACATATCTATTAAGGAAGTCTCTACTATAATATTGAGACCACTCGTGTTCCTTACAAGATATCCATGTGTGGCTTTGCCAAAATCAAGGGCATCTAAATGAGTACAAGCAGAAATCACACTCACTAATGTACTTTCCTCTGCCCTCCAACATCCCTCAGAGTTCATTTCACCAAAAAGTTTGAGGCACTCAGACCATAGTCCCAAATTTGCATGAGCTGCAATAAGTGCACTCCAAGAAGCTATAGTCCTTTGATCCATTTGCTCAAACACAATGCAAGATTCCTTAATTTCTCCACACTTTCCATACATATTGATCAAACTGTTCTGCACAAACACATCATCGTCTTGTCCAAACTTGAAGATTTGCCCATGAATCTGTTTTCCTTCTTTGAGGGCCCGAAATCGAGCACACACCTTAAGAAGTGCAGGATATGAGAAATTATCTGGTTCAACCTCATCTTCAATCATATGAATATACCAAAGTAGAGCTTCTTCTAAGTTCATATCTTTAACATGTCCTCTTATTACAGTATTGTATTCAAATGAACCTGGATCAATGATTTCCCCGAAAACCGAACAAGCATAGTCCATACTGCCCCATTCTGAAAGTGCACAAGTAGCTAAAAGATTGCCTGCACAAAAAGAGCTACAAATTAATCCAAGTTTCAAGATTTGGCCATGGACTTGCTTCAATTCCTTCATATTGTTGCTTTTCTTGATCATATAAATCCATTCTTGTTCCTTCAAGTTGAAGTTGAATTCTGGGGGTTTTGCATGATCTTCATGGGGTAGCAAGGGAGTCTGATGAAGGACTGAAGTCCTCACCATTCTGTTTTACACCATCATTTACTAAAACATGGACTAAAATGACTATGAGAAAAGTTTTAGATTGATGAATGATAAACTCACTAGTGTAGTATCTTGAATTTTGCAGGCGTAAATTTTGGAACTGGAATAGAAATTGAGAGTAGCTGGAAATCTTGAATATTTTCTTGATTGGGACATGTGGAAGGTGAGCTCTCATCCATGAGATTTGTAAAGTGAATTTGAGCCAGAAAAAATTTGCCATGTCATGAGATACGTAAAAGTTGATAAGGATAATGTTTTTTTCTGAAGATGGGTCCACAAAGTATGGAATTAAGATGGAAGACACTTCAAAAATATTTGTAGCCATTCATATTGTTCTTTTGGTAAATGTTCTACCAATGTCCAAAATTTTTAATTAAACGATGGGGTACGATATCTATACCCGTGCCAGGAAAGGGAAATTAAATAATAATAAAAAGAATTATTATTTATATCCCTGCTTACACACCCACTTATGAGTTACGCAGAGTATGTCGTTGTTGGTACGTGGAATAAGGGGCGGCTCTAATGTTATAGATAATAAGGCTTGTGTCTTAGCCCCAAAGGAGCCCCATTATTTTTAGAAATAACATGTTTAGATTTAATTTAAATAAAAATATTTAATACTTTTAGTACAAACATTAGGAATCTCCCCTCTCTATCGTGACTCTATTATTAATTTAGATATATCTCTAATCTCCCGCCTTAACAAAGGCACTAAAATAGTAAATATATTTGTAATTACATAATACTAATACCAAATGATTAATTTTGAAACTAAAACTGAATTAATTTGTGTAAATAGGAATTTATTGATAGAAAAATATCTTCAAAGTATTCATTGTAAATTATTAAGTAAAAATAAATTAATTTTAAAAGGGAGGGTCAAAATTGGCCGTCAACAACAGGACTTCAATTGGCGAAGCCGACGGTTCGTTTGTATAGGGTGCTCCGATTAGTTGAGTAGGCGATTTGCTATGTACATATTTTTCCGTATCAATTGTCTGATTCCGAGTTACCAGCAAAGGATTCAAAAGTTAGCTTTAGCTATACCAGAAAAATTAAGTAAAGGAGGAAGAGAGATAATCTTAGACAAGTGGCGGGTCCGTCATTTGCCCCAGTGTGATCTTAGTGCTTCCTTACTCCCTGTCGACCCGGCACTCAAAGAAATCTTCTTAGTGGGGTGGGGTGGGGGAGTTGGTTTGTGTCGACCACAGTGTTGGTTTTCCCCAGCCTTGGACATGATTGCGCCGCGAAGTTTGGTAGATGGAACAAATTACGGTATATATATATATATATATATATATATATATATATATATATATATATATATATATATATATATATATATATTTGTCCTTAGAAAACATTTTGAAAATAGTTTGTTTTTAAAGCAAATGTCGTCGTTCTGGATTATGACATGTTACACAAGGTTCTCCACACGAGAGCGTATCCTCTTGAAACTTTGTCATGCTGATGTCGACATCCCGTGATACTTCGGGCAACGCTGCTGGTTGTTGCCGCGACTGCGTCCTAATTTGAACTAATGCATTACAAGGCTTTCCTAAGGTTATGACCGAAGCCTTTCATGTTGCCTACGTATCCGAAACAAAATCAGGTCTGAACGTAGTTCGTCGACTATGATGAAATATGATGAAGATGACCGAGCCCGACTCAGGCAGCCGACATATCCAAATGGCCGAGTCTGACTCAGACAACCTACGTATCCAAGTGGAATCAGGCCAAAACGTAGTTCAATTACAAAAGACGACTGATTCCGATAAGGATTGCCTACGTATTCCTTTCTGAGAAAATCAAGTCGGCGTAGTTCCTGAGCAACGCACAAAAGTGATATTTGGTTTTTCTATTAGAAGAGAAAAGAGGGAGAGAAACCGAACCCTACGTGGGTTGCCTACGTATTCCTCCGTGGGAAGTCAAGTTGAACGTAGTTCTGTTATATCAAAACCCTCACTCTATTAGTCTTCAAATATAGTATCTCTTAATTGCATCTGAGTTGATAGGCTTCGTGCTGACTCTTCCATCCATTTTTTCCAAGATTAGAGTTCCACCCGACAGTTCTTGGTGAACCACATAAGGACCTTGCCAGTTTGGTGCGAACTTTCCTTTGGCTTCTTCTTGATAGGGAAAGATTTTCTTCAGAATCAATTACCCCGGTGTGAATTGGCGAGGCTTCACTCTCTTGTTAAATGCACTGGCCATCCTGTTCTGATATAGCTGACCATGACATACTACATCCATTCTTTTCTCATTAATGAGCATGAGTTGCTCATGTCTGACCCGTATCCATTTTGCGTCATCCAACTTATCCTCTTGAATGACTCTCAAAGACGGTATTTTTACCTCTGCGGGTATCACCGCTTCAGATCCGTATACCAACATGTACGACATTGCCCCACTGGATGTTCTCATGGTAGTCTCATAACCTAGTGAAGCGAAAGGCAGTTTCGCGTGCCATTTCCCGTGATTGTCCCCTATCTTTCGTAAAATTCTCTTGATATTCTTGTTGGTTGCCTCGACTGCCCCGTTCATTTTTGGTCTGTAGGCTGTAGAATTGTGGTGGACAACTCTGAATTTCTCGCAGATTTCTCTCATGAGGTCACTGATGAGGTTAGCGACATTGTCAGTGATGATAGATTCTGGTATCCCAAATCTGCAGATGATGTTGTTTCAGATGAAATCTGCCACTACCTTCTTTGTGACGGCCTTGTAAGTAGATGCCTCGACCCATTTGGTGAAATAGTCGATAGCTACCAAGATAAAACGATGTCCTGTTGATGCGGCAAGCTCTATAGGTCCAATCACATCCAGGCCCCAGGCAGCGAATGACCAAGGTGAACTCATTACATTTAACTCATTTGGTGGAACTCGGATGAAATCCCCGTGAATATGGCACTGCTGACACTCCTGCACATAGCGGATACTGTCACTTTCCATAATTATCCAAAAGTATACAACTCTCAAGATTTTCTTGGCTAATTAATGTGAACCCATTCATATGTGGTCCACATATTCCTGCATGTATTTCTTCCGATAGTCTGGTTGCCTCAGTAACGTCTACACATCTCAACAAACCTAATTCTAGGGTCCTCCTATACAGGACTTCCCCGTTGAAGAAAAAGTGGTTTGCCAGCCTCCTGAGGGCTTGCTTTTGACCATTAGTAGCATCCTCCGATATTCTCTGGTTGCAAGGAATTTCTTGATACCATGGTTTACCATCTGATTCTTCATCTACATGGAAGCAATAAACATGATGATTCCTGATCTCTACTTCGATAGGGTCGATGTAGTTCTTGTCTGGATGTTGGATCATAGATGATAGGGTTACAAGGGCATCAGCAAACTCGTTCTCAATCCTGGGGACATGCTTGAACTCAATCTTTGCAAACTTTTTGCACAACTCTTTCACACAATGCAGGTATGGAAGTATCTTGACATTCTTGGTCGACTTTTCCCTTTGGACTTGGTGTATCAACAAATCGGAATCTCCTATGACCAAAAGTTCTTTGACGTTCATGTCGACAACCATTCTAATCCCAAGGATGCATGCTTTGTATTCAGCCATATTATTGGTGCAAGGGAATCTTATCTTTTTCGATGTTAGATAATGCTGTCCAGATTTCAAAATCAGGACTGCCCTAATTCCGACTCCTTTGAAGTTTGCTGCTCCATCGTAAAATATTCTCCACCCAGGGTACGATTCTGCAATATCTTCTCCAGCAGATAACACTTCTTCATCGGGAAAATATATAGTAAGTGGCTCGTAGTCCCCATCCACCGGATTCTCTGCGAGGTGGTCGGCTAAAGCTTGTCTGTTGATAGTATTCCGAGTTATGTACACAATGTCAAATTCACTGAGGAGAATTTTCCATTTAGCTAGTTTTTCGGTAGGCATCGACTTCTGGAATATGTACTTGAGCGGGTTGAGTTGAGATATCAAATGTGTGGTGTATGCCGACATCTAATGCCTATGTTTCTGGGCAATCCAAGTCAGGGCACAACTCAGAATGGCCTTGGTGGTTGTAATTTCTGAATGGCCTTGATTTTTGATGGGTCCAGTTCTATCCCTTTCCTGTTTATAATAAAGCCTAATAGTTTTCTAGCGGGGACTCCGAACGTACACTTTGCTAGGTTTAGCTTTAAATTGTACCTTCGCAGGAGTTCGAAAAATTTCCTCAAATCGTCCATGTGCTCTGAACTCTTTTAAGACTTTATGATGGCGTCATCCACATACACTTCTATCTCCTTATGAATCATATCGTGAAAGAGGGTTTTCATGGACCTTATGTAGGTGGCGCCGACGTTCTTGAGACCGAACGACATGACTCTATTATAATAAACTCTCCAAGGTGTGGTGAAGGCCGTCTTCTCTGCATCTTTCTCATGCATCAAGATTTGATGGTACCCAGCGAAACAATCCACAAACGATTGTAGTTCATGATTCGCGCAATTGTCGATACAGATGTGGATATTTGGCAGAGGGAAATCATCCTTAGGACTGGCTTTGTTGAGATTTCGGTAGTCCACACATATTATGATCTTTTCATCTTTCTTGGGTACTGGGACTATGTTTGCCAACCAGCTTGGATAGTTGTTGACCCTTACTACATTCGTTTCTATCTGTTTGGTCACTTCTTCCTTTATCCTCAGACTTCAATCAGGTTTGAATTTGCTAGGTTTCTGCTTGACCGGCGATCTGGTAGGATCGGTGGGTAGTCGATGCGAGACAATGTTAGTACTTAATCCTAGCATGTCATCATAGGACCATGCAAACACATCCATGTACTGTCGGAGGGCTCAATCAGTTTTTCCTTTTGCTCGGCTTCTAGATGAATGTTGATTCTGGTTTCTTTTACATCTTCTTCACTTCCAACATCGACCCATTCCATTTCCTTGAGATTGGGCTTTTTCTGACTCTCCAACTGCTCGATCTCCTGCAGGATATTGTTGGGCATCATGCACTCGTCATATTCTTCGTAATCTGGGTCGTTGCGCTCAACAGTTTCGTTACATGTTATAATCGCGGAATATGGGTTTTTAGCAGTTTGATTACTGAAAAGAAAAGCTAAGTATAAATAAAGTGGTAAATAAAGTTTCAATATTCGAGAAAATGATTCTTTTTATTTCATCAAAAGAGGAACATCTTAAGCATTCAAAAGAGGCAAATGACAAAAAGGTACAGACACGGTACAAGCCTCTATTGACCGTGCACTTTTCAAAAGAAAACTTTTACAGTTCCATACTACCAAGACTCCCGGCGAACCAAAGATGGACTGGCAGTCCAATTTCGCAGCTCTTCCTATGGTTCAACATCCATGATAGTCGGTCTCTTGATGTCAGTCCCTTCACACCATTCTTCAATCATATTCACGAATAGCTTTCCCATCCCGTTGATGATATCAACTTCAGGTACTTAACTCTGTCCCGGACTTGCAACATGCTCTGTCACAAAAACCTTTTTCTCGGAACTAACAATGCGATATTTCCCTTCCACATGCTGATATCCTAGCCCTTCAGTGAATAGAAGAACATACTCCAAATAAGCGGAGTGACCCCACTCGCCATGAACCACGATCTCCTGATATCCCCACTCAAATTTCATGCATTGGTGCAAAGTGGATAGCACAACCCTTACCATATGTATCCAGGGCCTTCCTAGCAGCAAGTTGTAGGAAGAGGAGATGTCCATTTCTTGAAACAATATGGGGAATTCTACTGGCCCGTTCTGCAAGGCCAAATAAATTTCTCCAATAACATCATTTTGCGAACCATCAAAGGATCTCACCCTTACGTGACTTTCCTTGACTTCTTTTAAATGAATTCCTAACTACCGTATGCTAGAGAGAGAACAAATGTTGACTCATGACCCTTCATCAACCATCATCCGGGACACTACTTTGTCCCCGCATTTGACATTGATAGAGCCTTGTTGTGACTTGCGCCTTTGACAAGAAGTTCGTCTCTTATGAAAGTGATCATGTCTGCTTCAACCATTTTCCCAATTGTCGCAGTAAGTGCCTCACTAGTGGTGTTACTTGGTACATTCACCCCACTTAGTACCTTCAATAGGGCGTCCTTATGACCGTAGAAACTCATTAATAGCTCCATGATTGATATCTGTGCTGGATTTTTCTTCCGCTGCTCCTCCACAGAATACTCGTTGCTTGACATTCTCTTCCAAAACTTGGCAGCTTCTGGGTATGTTATGTTCCTTTTTTGAATTTGCTCTCTCCCCGAGTTTCCTCGATTGACATCTTCAGGAGCGTAGCATCTCCCGGACCTAGTCATACTATTGGATGTAGCAGAATCTATCATTTTGGCCTTTCCTTTTTGCTGGTAGGTCCATGGGACGGTTTTGTATTCCCGACTTTCTTCGTCTCCTGTAGAAGCGGCAGGTTGCTGCGGATAAGTCTGAACCATCACTATTGGCCTCAGTTGTACTGTAATCATTGGAGCTCTTTGAGGAGGGATCCTAGTAACTTATGTATTTCCTATAGTGATAATTGTTTCCTTTAGGTCATACTATTCGTCCAATACGATCATGTTAGCTCCCTAGTTTCGGTGATTTGGCAGTGGATTGTGATTCACATTGGGCGGTGCCAGACTGCACTGGATGGCTCTGCTCTTGATCAAGGTTTCAATCTCATTTTTTAGCTTAAAATAATCTTCAGTATATGCCCAGATACATTGCAATACTTAGAGGGATGTTCAGGGACCCTTCCTTCGACTGGGTGTATCAATCCTGCTCTTGTCAATCTTTTTAATAGTTGGGCTAGAGGCTCAACAATCGGGGTATAAGCTCTAGGACCCCTTTCTTCAAAGTTTGGACGAGGGCATGGTGCATAAACAAGTCGGTTTTGGTGAGTAGTGGTTTGGAAAAGAGCATATGGTCATTGAGGGTTTTGGTTATTATTGGCTCGATGAGGGTTGTATTATTGTTGAGGGTGGTAATATGGCTGGGTGATATAGACTGGAGCGTAAGTGGGTGGTGGTTAATGGTTGTTTGGGTAATAAGAAGTGCTTTCGTGATGTGATTTGGGTTGTTAGTAAGGGACGACTGCTGAGACCTCCTCTTTATTCTTCTTTACGCTACCAATTGACCCTGACTGGATGGCCTTGCTGGTCGTTTGCAGTGCTTCCATGGATTGTACTTTACCAAATTTTATACCTTCTTCTAAGAAATCTCCCATCTTGACCAGCTCGGGGAATTTCTGTCCCATCATTCCCATTATCTTTTAAAATTATATTCCCTCATAGGCTCAAATGAAGTACTTGGTTAATTCACTGTCGTCCAACGGAGGTTGAGCCCTGGCGGCCTCTGACCTCTACCGGCGTGCATATTCTTGGAATGACTCAGATGGTTTTTTCTGCAGGTTCACCAATGCAAACCGATCAGGAGTCATCTCTGTATTGAATTGTAAATGATTCATGAAGTCCTCCTCCATATCTTACCAAGTTCTCCAATTCCGTGGATCCTATCGAGTATACCAGGTGAGTACTTCTCCCATCAAACTTCTTATAAATAACTTCATCCGTAGCTTCTCGTTCCTACCCACCCGACTAACTTGTCACAATATGCCCTCAAATGTGCGTGAGGATCACCCATCCCATTGAAGGTATCGAACTTCGGGGGTTTATACCCTGCTGACTTATCCATATCCGGATGAATACACAGATCGTCGTAGTCCAAACTTTCACTTCCCCGAGCAACTTGGAGACTTTTCATTGGCCTTCTTAACATTTGCAACTGCTCAGATACTAATTCTTCTCCCTTACGCCCTGCTTCCCTCTCCATCTCGGTGTATTGGTCAATCTCATAAGGCACCCTGACCGTGACATGTGCTGTAAAGGTAGGTTCAGAAATGACATATACAGGGGGAACGTACCACTCATGGGTGGCAGCATGTTCCACAGGTATGTGCTAGTTGGTAGTAAAAGTGACCTTGTCGCGAGGAGGGTGTGAGTTGCATTGGTAGGTATTATGATATCTAACTGTATTGTGGTACGTAGGGAGTGTGAATAGGGGGATTTGGTGGTTTAGCAGGGGTCACCGGAGGTATGACTTGAGTGGTAGGAGCTAAAGTTGGGGTATTATTGTTTTGGCGTGATGTGGACGGAAAGTGGTCAGGGAGTGAATCCAAAGAAAGGAATCGAGGTGGTTGAGGAAGTGTTTTCACAGCTAGGTGTGCTAGTTCACTGATATGTTGTACCTCCTCCCTTAAAGACTTTATTTCCTGGGCCATCCTGGCCACGTGTTCATCATTCCTGGTATCGTCTTTTTCCCCTGATCGCCCCGGGCTGTCGGCTATGACCAGAGCATGTTCAGTTGGGTCTTTTGCAGTTGATATCTTTCCCTTTGACCTTAGATTGTATGGTGGCTCCGCCAGTTTTGGTCGACACATACTAGCTTTTTTCTTTTTGGGGGATAATAATAAGGAAAAATAAAAATAAGAAGGAAGAAAAGGAAAAGAAACAAGAGTCAGTTCCTTCATTTTATGCGAGCAGGTAATCACATAGAGCAAATAATTCGTGCATTACAGCTAGCGTGTTTCCTAGAATTCACATGGACCTCTCACTGCCAGAGGTAGGCCTAATTCGTAGATATTTGACAAATATTTAGACTTGATACATTTAGATCCGAAGCAATTCATTTTCATTGATAATTTGGACTGATACAAGTGGGAACAAAGATTACATCACTGTTTCATAGAACTTCATAGGTCTGGACAACTCGCCCTTTAGGAAAGTAAAAAGAGAACTGGGGATAAGAGGGTACAAAGTGGAAAAGAAAGGTAAATCAACCAACTCTAATATCCATCCCCTGAGCCGTTTCCCATACCCCCTCTTCTTCTGGCTCCTCTTCCATATCCTCCTCCGGGTCTTCCTCAAACTCCTCCTCATTATCATTGAACTCCGACAACAAGAATCACAACCCAGGTACCTCCTTGTAACTTCATTCTACAATCACAATCACAATCTTTCATTATACTACCGCGCGAGCCTTACATTTAGATAGTGTTGAAAATAGTTTTTTCAAAATAGCTACACGCACTTTAGCCCGCCTTATGTCGCCACGTGGCTTCAAGTAATTCCCCTACTAGCAACACGCACGTAAATCCCACATTATGCCGCTGCATGCACATTAACCCCTATCCTTATACCGCCGCGCATCAATATCACAATGCAATAACAACTCGCAACACAAGTGCCCATATGCCACAACTTCCCAAAATCAACAATACCACAGTTTCCACAACATATAGCCCACGGCTCAACAACAATGTGAATAAAAATCTCAATAATAACAAAATGAATGGGAATTTCTCAACAAGGAAGATATGTCATTAATCAACAACTTCAACTTCAATATGATAGCTTTCATAATTTCAACTTCAATAACTCAAAATGAAAGTATTTCCATGGGATGAAAATTTCCACTTTAAAAGTACAACGTAAGCTTAACAACAAAAGAGATGGTATAAAATAATATCTACATCTAAATGCATGGAATAACTCAACACGAAAGGACATCATGAAATAACAACTTCAAATAAGAATAACTTGACAATAAAAGAGGTAACATGACAATAAGAGGGATAACAAAGGCAAATAAGGCATATAAGAGCATGTGGGATAATAAAGAATGGAGCATGTGATGACAACATCAAGTAAAACATGTAAGGGAAATTTAACAAAGGAAGATACAACATGATATTACAATTTCTAGTTTAATGCATGAAAGAGTCTAAGAATCTAGACCGGTCAAAATACCAAACATAAGCCCATGTACACACTCGTCACCTCATGCACACGTCTTCCACATAACTCAAATAATACAAATCAACCTAAGTCCTAAGGGGTAGTTCGCCCACACAAAGTTAGGCAAGATACTTACCTCAAACAAGCCGAATCAATCCCTTAATAAGCCCTTCCCATGAAAATCGAACTCCGTACGGCTCGAATCTAGACAAAATAACTTAATACCATAAATACAAGCCATAGGAAGCAATCCCGGATAATAACGTTTCAATCTTTAAAGAAAGTCAAAAAGTCAACTCAAAACGTCAACCTCGGGCCCACACATCGGAACCCGACCAAACTTATAAAATCCGAACACCCAAATACCAAAATTATCCAATTCCGACCTCAAATCCCCAATTTTCACTTTAGGAAGTTTTACAAAAAAAAAACATATTTATTCACTTTGATTCACTAAACAAATGATAACAACTAAGATGGAATCATGAAAAATGAATACATCTAAGTCAAAAGCACTTACGCCGATCAAAATCATGAAAATCCCCTAAAACATCACTCAAAACGAGCTCTCTACCTCAAAATGTGATATAATAACTCTAACCCTCGAAATGGGTTTTTAAAAGTCTGCCTAGTGATTTGCCGTTAGCGATTGCGGACAAATCCACGCGATCGCGAAGAATAACTTCCAGCCTCACCAAAATCGCCTTACGTGAATGCGGGCTAAGAGTCGCGAACGCGAAGCATACACTCTCCATAACTTCATGAACACGGAAAAAACATTGCGATCGCGTAGTCTAATGCCTGGCATCTCAGCTGAACTCACACTACTACGTGAATACGACCGCTCAACCGCGATCGTGAAGAACATATCCATCCAAAGCTTCATGACCGCGTCACCACTTTGCGAAAGCGAATTACATTTCTCTTGAATCCCAAAATGCTCTACGTGATCGCGTCCTTCTCCTCCCGATCGCAAAAGAGAAAACCAGACACCAGATATCAGCAGCTCCTCAAGTCGCAAACATGGTTTGATGACCATATGAAACACCTCGGGCCCCTGGGAGCCTCTCCAAACACACCAACAAGTCCTAAAGTACGATACGAACTTACTCGAACCTTCAAATCACATCAAACAATGCCAAAACCACGAATCACACATCAATTCAACCCTAATGAACTTCCAACTTCTAAAACCAAATGTCGGACCATACCAAATCAACTACGAATGACCTCAAATTTTGCACACTAGTCCCAAATGAATCAACGGACCTATTCCAACTCTCAAAACTGAAATCTGAACCCTGTATCAACAAAGTCAACTCTCGATTGAACCTCTCAACCTTCTAAACCTTCAACTTTTCAACTTTTATCAATTCAAGCCCAAACGATCTACGAACCTCCAAATCAACATCCGGACATATGCCTAAGTCCAAAATCACCATACAAAGCTATAGTAACCATCAAAACTCCATTCCGGAGTAATCTACATATAAGTCAAACTCTGGTTAACTTTTTCAACTGAAGCTTCCAACTTTCGGACTAAGTATCCCAATTCACTCCGAAACTCACTGAAAAATAAACCAACTACCCCAGCAAGTTACATAACCACAATTGAACATAGAGGAGGAAATAAATATGGGAAAGGGGCTAAAGTACTCAAAACGACCGATCGGGTTGTTATAATAATGTAATCTTTGACTGTTATACTTTGGTTATGGTATTTTGTATGGATTCTGTAAGAAGTAGAAACTTGAACATGTGTGTTGCTGCTACTATATTGTTTGCTACAATGAATGCCTCATTTGCAACTAAACCTATAGTGAAGAGTGAGTGTGAATGGGTAAGGGTATTTGGGAGTGGGATCTAGTTTGTGGTTGAGATGCCCTCCCTGACACAAATACTGCTCGGGGTCCCTGAGACCCTTGTGAACTCTAAAGTGCCAGGGATCCAAATGGTATCTTGTCCATGATTGAGATTTTGCCCCAACCTCTTAATCATTGGCACATCCCTTTAGCATTAATGCTAAATGAAAAAGGCTTCATTGTGATAATTATTTTGTTTCCTCTATTGGGCCTTACATTGTCTTTACTATATCCTTAATCACAAGTGTTTTTTGTTGCTTATTGGGATCTTGTAAAATTACTGATGTTTTTACATTCTTTTGCATATGTGATCGAACTAGGCCTGTTGAGTTCTCAAGAACTCGGCCCAAGTTCCAGCTTAGAGCCCAAATCACTAAAGCCTACCGTTGCTGTTCGAAATCTGTTGGGCCTAGCATTTCATTTAGGCCCAAACACTGAGTCCTACCTCTTTCCTTTTTCTCACTTTTAAATAAAATTTGTTGTTTGTTTATATATGTGTATGACACTAACGATATTTATTGAATGCTTTTATTATTTTTGAATTATCTTAGGAACCGAGGCAAGCCAAAGACCATAGGTAATTAAAAGAAAAATTATTGTTTATCAGATATTGGCTAAAAATTTCAATATACTTGGTCGCTCATTTCTTCTATACAATTTTCATATCTATTCATGCTAACCATTTTAATGGAGATCTTTGAAGTTGAAACGGATTTGAAAAGCAAGCAACTCTTCTCTCTTAAAATCCAGAATCAAAAAGATGTTTCAAAGTCAGTTTTCTACAAAGAAAAAATGGAACATAGTCGCAATCAAGGATTACTTCAACGAGCTTTCTTCTAAAACATGGATACAAAATTTGAATCAATCTTTAAGGTATACCTAAGACCCATTTTTTAATAGTCGTTACTCCATTAGATTTATAACAAATAGCCATACTATTTCAATGAAAAGATAGCCACATTTTACATCTTTTCAAATCCTAGATGCAAACGCAACAAAGACATTTGCAAACCTTTTCAAAATCTTGTAGATATAAACATTATAAAGACAATTCCAAATATTTTCAATCTTGTAGACGTAAACATTTAAAGGCTTTTACAAATTAAACATAGATCTTCTTTTCAAAGTACATATACTATTTTTAAATAATGGACTTTAAACTAGACATAGATTAAGCCACAAACTTTTAAGCACTAACTAAGTAGAATATAGACAACTAAGTCCCTAAACCTAGTCTAAGTCCTATGGAGCTACCTCAAGTAGATTCTAGTGGGTGCCTAACACCTTCCCCATAGAAGAATAAAAATCCTTATCCAAATCTCACATGTTAGCAGACTAATAGGATAATAATCTAAATAGGTACCCTAGTATACCTTTAAATATTAGGTGGCAACTCTGTTTCATCAACAACATAGAAACCACTAGTTGAATCTTGTTTTGACTCGTGCAAAATAGGGCGCAACAACATGTCGACTCTGCTGGGGAATTTTTCACTTAGGTTCTGACCTTTGCAGACTTTGACTAGATCTAAAATTTAGATTTGTTTGTTTATATACTACTTTAACTGTGCATAATTTCGTAAATATGTGCTTACCTGTCTTACGTTTTTAGCATGTGCTTATGTGCCTGCTTTAATATTATTATTGTTATCCCAACTATCTGTTACCACTTTATATATACTGTCATCACATTCTTTACTATCGAACTGCTTTAATATTATTATTATTATCCCAACTATCTGTTACCGCTTTATATATACTGTCATCACATTCTTTACTATCGAGTCTTGGCCGTATACTATCATACACAATGGCACGCGAGGGTTGTCTTTTGTACCCCTCCGAACCTTCTTTAAAAAATCTTTAGTCTTAGAGAATGACTTTGTCAAGTCAACTGACATAGCGTCTCGCAATATTCAGTACAATTTCAAGAATTAGGAAACACTCTACTCAACATAGGTCATACAACATAAACCTTAGGTGAGTTGGTACTTGGCATTGACTCACGATTAGGAAAGCCACCTTAATGTCAACGGGTCATGCACCCAACAATATATTTTTCGTGGAAAGACAAACCAATCCAGATGAGACGCTAAAGATCTAGAGCAAACTCTTACCAAATCCCTTTTTCACCTCTTCAAAATGGAAATCAACCACAATATTCCCGAACTCAATATTGTCATGGGAGCACCACACAAGCTGAAACAATGGTAGAGAAACATTTGCCGAGATCATGGAGATGAGAGCAGAACGAACTTAGGAGCATTGCCCGGTTTGCTGAACATCCAGGCCAGTAAAGTTCTTACCAAATTACTGATAGAATTCTAGGATCCAGCCAAAGTGGTTTTCAAGTTCGTTGATTGTGAATTGGTACAAACACTAGAGGAAGTAACTAGGTTCACGGAGTTTCAATTTGGTGGGAGAAAGCCGATACTTCCAGTCACCATTCCTGGCCACAAATTCCTCGATGCTTTGGATCTGACGAGCACCCGGAATCTGAGGAACATTAAAGACGGGTGGGTGAGCTTGGACTAACTGTTCGACATATTTGGACATCGAGAGAGTTACGAGTGGCATATGGGGGAGTTCCAATATGATCAAGCGACCTGGAAAAGTCTTCGTCCTTTGACCTTCTCTTTGGCATTGCTAGGATTACTAGTTTTGCCCACCGAGGAAAGGGCGAAAATCAACATCAACTTATTGACCGTGGTTTTGGCAACTTTTCAGAGTAATCTCCAAGTCAGATTGGTGCCTATGATATTGGCGGAAACACTTTGAGCACTGTCTACATGTTCCGTAAGGTAAGACTTCTTCAAAGGCTGTAACTTGTTACTCAAGATATGGGCCACTAAACACTTCTTTCAAAGAGAGGCCATTGTCGACTATTTTGTGGGTGTCAGTAATATGATCAAGAGTCACAATGAGAGAATAAGGCATTGGGTCTCACTGCACGGGCAAGAGGAATGGAGAGAAATGCTGACAAATCTGAGTAGAGAATGGGTGAACTAGAAGCTTTCATGGTTGAGAGGTAGGGCAATTCTCATGACTCCCGGGAAATATTTCATAGAGTTGGTAGGACTTGAAGGCATTCACCCGTATGCACCTCTGTGAGTTCTCAGGAAGTCTGGTCTAGTCCATGATGTACTCCCTCTGGTCGAGGATAGCTTTATATGAAGATGACTACAATGGACAAATCTCGATCCTAAGGGTGAGGAGACTTTGAGATGAGTGGATTGACTTAATAATGATGTCGATGGGTCAGAATTCGTGGTGCAATCCAGAATACTTTGTGTGGATCAATGAGGAGGATGAGTTGGCTCGACCGAGCTGAGAAGGAGTGTCCGGGCTAGAAGATTCAACAGTAGCCTTACAAATATATCACAAGATCTAGCCTCATTATCTCGTTACCACCACCGTGCATCGACAAGTGGTCCCAGGGTCAGTTGATCATATGCTGCCACCTCCGGAGGATGATGACTGAGTGATCGAGTATATAAAAAATTAATCGAAAATAGAACCAGAAGAAGATCCTGAAGAAGAACCTAAATACAAAAACGACGAGAAAGAAGAAGAATTTGAGGAAGACCCTGAGGAGGAGACTGAGGAAGAAGACTTGGGAGATGACTTAGGGGATGACTACTAGTGGCTGGTTGATTTCCCCCCTATCTTACACCCTTTATCTTGTACCCCTTTTATTTCCCTAACGGCAAGCCTGTGAGCCCATATAACCTTGTGGATGTTGGAAAACAATGTTGTAATCATCGCTCCCACCTATTGTAATCCAAATATTATTAATGAAAACCCAAAGTTTGCTACGGATCTAAACGTGTCAAAATCTGATTGTTCATCAAACATTCGCGACATAGGCCTACTCCGGCAAAGAGAGGTCCCTCGAATATTAGGAATTACACTTATTTGAATATGTGAGTCAACCGTTCTGTGTGTTTATATTTGTGCAATCGCTTAAACTAACTTCTATCCGTTTTTCTCTTTATTTTCCCCATTATATTATTATTCCCCAAAAGATAGAGGTTAGTTTGTGTTAATACGAAAAACATGCTGAACCACCATACAACCTAAGACCAAAAGGAAAGATATCTGCACTGATGACCCAGTCAGAAACGCTCTGGTAATAGCCGACAACCCAAGGGGATCGAGGAAGAAGAATGATACTCGAAATGATGAGCATGTTGCTAGAATGGCACAGGAAATGGAATCACTAAGAGAAGAAGTACAACATATTCGGGAGTTGGCGCATTTGGCCGTGACGTCACTTCCGCAACCACCCCGCTTCTCTTCATTAGACTAAATCCCTGATCACTTCCCTTCAACCACCCGACAAGGAAACAATACCCCAACCACAGTTACTACAAACCCCACAAGCCAAGTTGTACCACCAATAACCCCCGCAAACCCACAAAATCCTCCTATACATACTTCTTACGTCCTCAAAATATATCTATACACCGCAAAACCCGCCAGTCACGACTAACTCAGTTCATACCCCTCCCCGTGACAACGTTACTTTTGACAACAATCAGGCCCAGCACATACCTGTGGTACACATTGCTACACACAAGTAGTGTGTTCCACCTTTATATGCTACCTAAGAACCTACCTTCTCAGTGCCCGTCATGGTCACAGTGCCATACGAGATTGATCAATATGTTGAGATGGAGAGGGAGGCAAAGTATAAAGAATAAGAGTCAGTATCAGAGCAGTTGCGAGTTTTGAGGAAGCATATGATGAATCTCCAGGTTGCTGGAGGGAGCGAGAGCCTAGATTATTAAAATTGTGTATACATCCTTATGTAGACATGTCCGTAGGGTATAAGCCTCCAAAATTAGACATCTTTGATGGAACGGGTGACCCACATGTGCATTTGAGAGCTTACTAGTGACAAGCTGGTCGGGGTAGGAAGAAATGAAAAGCTGAGAATGAAGTTATTTATAAGGAGTTTGACAGGAGAGGCACTCACTTGGTACATCCTCCAAGAACCTAGAAATTGAAGAGAGTGGCAAGACATGGTGGAGGACTTCATGAACCGTTTATGGTTTAATACCGAGATCACTCCATACAGGTTCGCTCTAATGAATTTGCAAAAGAAACCATCAGAGTCATTTTAAGAGTATGCCTGCCGCTGGAGGTCGGAGGCTGCCAGGACCTAACCCCCGCTAGATGATAATGATCTGACCAAGTACTTCATTAGGGCTCAAGAGGGAATTTACTTTGAAAAGATGATGGGAATGATGGGGCAGAAACTCCTCGAACTGGTAAAGATGTGAGGCCTTTTGGAAGAAGGCATCAAATCAGGCAAGATACAGTCAATACTGCATTACAAGCTGCTAGCAAAGCAATTCAATTCGGTTCTATAAGCAGTAGGAAGAAGAAGAAGGAAGACATATCAGTAGTTGTTCCTTACTATTAGTCCAGTTCACCTCACAGAAACAACTCTTACCCCATGAACACCCTTCCTTCACACCAACCTGCCTACGCTACAGTATACAACACACAACCATACTATAACACCCTACCTCAATATAACCCACCTCGTGCCAATATAAGTCCAAACCCACAACGGCCATATGCTCCAGTCCAAACCATCACCCATCAAAATCGATCCGCCTATTCACCCCGGCCATGCCCAAATTTTGAAGAAAGAAATCTCAGAAACTACACCCTGATTGCTAAACCCTTAGCCTAGTTGTTTGAAAGGCTGAGGAGAGTTGGTTTGATATACTCAGTGGAAGGGAGAATTCCCGATTAACCTTCTAAGTACTTCGATGAAACCAAGCATCGTGCCTACGATTCAGGTGTTCCTGGGCATACTAATGAGGACTACATTAGGTTGAAGAATGAGATTTAGTTGCTGATCAAGAGTGGAGCCATCCAATGTACTCCAGTTCCACCGAATGTGAATCGTAACCCATTACTGAACCATAGGAATCCAGGATCTAACATGATTGATCTGGACGAAGATGATGATCTGAAGGGGACCATCGTCACAATTGGGAATGTCGAGGCTGCAAGAGTTCCACCCCGAAAGACTCTGCTGATTACTATGCAGTTGAAACCTTTGGTGATGGTCCAAACATACTAGCAACAATTCATCGCTGCTGTCATGAATGAGGAGAGCCAAAAATACAAGACAGTTTTGTGGACGTACCAGCAGTAAGGAAAGGGTAAAATGATAAATTCCACAACTGCTCACGGGATGACCTGGTCAGGAAGGTGCTATGCTCCAGTGGAGATAAATCAAGGAAATCCAAGCTGAGAACAGAATCAGAGGAGGAATATAATGGATGCCGAGGAGGCCGAGTTTTGGAGGAAGATGTTAGTTAAAGAATATTCCGTGGAGGAACAGTTGAAGAAGGCCCCTGCACACATATCGATCATGGATCTATCGATGAGTTCTGACTGCCATAATGATGCCCTGATGAAAGTATTAAGTGGAGCAAGTGTTCCAAGTAACACTATCGGCGACAACCATTGGAAAGATCGTCGAAGAAAACATGATTTCCTTTCGAAGAGACAAACTTCCTGTAGAAGGTGTGGATCATAACAGAGCCCTGCACATCACAGTCAAGTCCGAGGATAAAGTGGTGTCTCAAGTGCTTGTTGATGGAGGATCCGGAGTGAATATCTACCCACTCTCTACTCTACGAGAGCTGGGTATCCATTTGAGAGAGGAAAAAGAAATCCATGTAAGAGTAAGAGCTTTCGATGGGTCTCAGAAGGACATCATCGGAGAGATCTATTTAGCCCTGCATATTGGACTAGTTGAGTTTCCAATACTATTTCAAGTAATGGTCATTTCGTCTTCATATAACCTATTGCTTGGAAGACCCTGGATACACATGGCAAGGGCAGTATTGTCCACTCTCCATCAGTGTATGACGTTCGAGTGGGATTGCTAAGAGATTGTAATTCACAGTGAATGGAGCCGATCATCTTACCTAGAACATGCAGTCCCTTCATAGAAGTACTAGATTGGGTCGCCCTTCTTGCGGTCGAGATCATACAGACCACAGAGATGGAGAAGAATAAGCAGAATCAGGGTATGCAGTTTCCATACAGATTGAAGATAGAAATGAGAGAGATGATGAAATATGTGTACCCGACCAGGGACAAGGCTGGGAGACCGATCAGATGGGATAACAAAGCCGATTGAGCCGAAAGGGTAGAAGGGTACTGCCGGCTTAGGGTATCAACCTCCAACTGGAAAGACTTACACCAGTAACTTTAGGAAGTAGACTTTTGTGCTAGAGCGAGTTCCATGTCGGGGTCAGAGCTCAATACTAGAGGATGACATCTTTGATGGAATAGGAAGATTGTTCGTGACCATGATCGAGGAATGCCGTAAAGAAGCTGATATCAAGACATCGACCATTTGCGATGCCGAACCAGGAGAGGCCTTGCAGAATTGGACTGCCAACCCATTTCTGGTTCGCCAAAAGTCTTGGTAGTGTGGAATTGTAATAATTTTGAAACAATGCACGGTCAATTAAGGCCTTAACCGTGTATGTACTCTTTTGTCAATTGACTCTTTGAACGCTCAGACGTTCCTTTTGATGAATAAAAGAATTGCTTTTCTTTAAATCATCTCAAATTCATTTACTTTTATTTATACTCAGTTTTTCTTTTTAGTTATCAAATTGATAGAAATATGCGTTCCACGATTATGACATATAACGAAATCCTCGAGCAAAATGATCCAAACTACGAGGAGTACGATGAGAGAATGATGCCTGATAACCTCCCGCAAGAGATCGAGTAGTTAGAATGCCAGAAGAAGCCTAACCTTGAAGAAATAGAAGTAATCAAATTGGGAAGCTAAGAAGCTGTGAAAGAAACTCGGATTAGTATCCACTTAGAGGTAGAACAAAAAGAAGAATTGGTATAGTTCCTCCGAAAATATATCAATGTGTTCGCTTGTCCTATGATGACATGTTTGGGTTAAGTACCGACATCATCTCACACTGATTTCCCACCGATCCTGCCAGACCACCAGTCAAACAAAACCCAGAAAGTTAAAGCCAGATTTGAATTTGTGGATAAAAGAAGAAGTCACCAAGTATATAGAGGAAAATGTGGTGAGAGTCACCAATAATCCTACATGGTTGGCCAACATTGTACCGGCACCAAAGAAGGATGGGAAGATTAGGATATGTGTAGATTATCGAGATCTCAACAAAGCTAGTCTGAAGGATAATTTCCCTCTGTCGAACATCCGTATCCTTATCAATAATTGCATGAAGCATGAGTTGCAATCATTCAAGGATTGTTTCATTGGGTACCACCAAATCCAAATGCATGAGGAAGATGTAGAGAAGACAGCATTCACCATGCCATGGGGATTTTACTATTATAGGGTCATGCAATTCGGCCTCTAGAACGTCGGTGCTACTTACATAAGGGCCATGACAATCCTTTTTCATGACATGATCCATAAGGAAATCGAGGTATATGTGGATGACGTCGTCATAAAATCTCAAAAGAGTGTGGAGCATTTGAATGACTTGAAGAAATTCTTCGAACATTTGTGGAGTTACATCTTGAAGTTGAATCCTATGAAATGTGCATTTGGAGTCCCCGCCGAAACATTATTAGGCTTCATCGTTAGCAGGATAGGGACATAATTGGATCTTTCAAAGATTAAAGCCATTCAACCTACCGCCGCCTAAGAGCAAGAAGGACGTGATCAGTTTCCTTGGCAGATTAAACTATATCAGCAGGTTCATAGCCCAGTCAACGGTGATCTGCGAGCCTATTTGCAAGCTGTTGAAAAAGGATGCTGCTACAAAATGGACAGTAGAATGTCAGAAAGCTTTCGACAGGAGCAAGGAGTATTTGTCAAATCCACCAGTGTTGGTTCCTCCCGAACCCAGGAAATAAATGTTACTATACCTGTCTGTTCTAGATAATGCAATTGGATGCGTGTTGGGAAAACATGACGAGACAGGGAGAAAGGAGCATGCTATCTACTACCTGAGCACGAAGTTTATGTCGTACGAGGCCAAATACACTTTTTAGAGCGAACCTGATGCGCTTTGACTTGGATCGCTTAGAAGTTAAGGCACTACATGTCAACATACACCACACATCTGATATCCCAACTTGACCCGTTCAAGTATATCTTCTAGAAGCCGATTCCTACAGGAAAGTTTGCCAAATGGAAGATTCTTCTCAGCGAGTTCGATATTGTGTACGTAATGCAGAAAGCTATCAAGGGACAAGCATTAGCTGACCATCTCACAGAGAATCCAGTGCATAAGGACTATGAGTCGCTCATTACATACCTTTCGAATAAAGAAGTGTTGTTCGCAGGGAGGAAATTGCAGAGTCGTACCTAGGGTGGAGAATGTTTTTCGACGGAACATCAAACTTCAAAGGTATAGGGATTGGGGCAGTCTTAATTTCTGAGTTAGGACAACATTACTCAGCTTCAGCTAAGATAAGGTTCCCTTGCACCACAAATATGGAAGAATATGAAGCATGCATCCTCGGGATTATGATGCAGTCGACATGAACATCAACGAGCTTCTGGTCATAGGAGATTCTGATATACCGATACATCAAGTTCAAGGTTAATGGACTACCAAGAATGTCAAGATCCTTCTGTACCTGCATTATATGAAAGAGTTGTGCAAGAAATTCATCAAGATCGAATTCAGACATATTCCCAGAATCCAGAATGAGTTTGTTGACGCTCCTGCAACCTTGTCATCTATGATCCAGCATCCAAATAAGGTACTCAGCATGCGTACTGTTTTCATGTAGATAAAGAGCTAGAATGTAAGTCGTGGTACTACAACATCAAAAGGTTCCTTGAAGCAAGAGAATACCCAGAAAATGCCACTAGTGGTCAGAAGCAAGCATTAAGAAGACTAGCAAATCACTTTTTCCTTAACGGGGAAGCCTTGTACAGGAGGACCCTGAACATGGGTCTGTTAAGATGTGTAGATCTTGTCGAAGCAATAAGACTACTAGAAGAAATACACGCAGGAACATGCAGACCTCACATGAATGGTTTCACCTTGGCCAAGAAGATTTTAAGAGCCGGATACTTTTGGGTGACCATGGAAGGCGATAGTATCTGTTACGTGCAGAAGTGTCACCAGTGCCAGATTTACGGGGATTTCGTGTGGTTTCCACCTAATGAACTAAATGTAATGGGTTCCCCTTAGTCATTCGCATCTTGGGGCATGGACATAATTGGACCTATAGAACTTGATGCATCAAACAGACATCGTTTCATCCTCCTAGCCATCGACTACTTCACCAAATGGGTTAAAGCGTCCACATACAAAGCCGTTACGAAGAAGGTGGTGGCTGATTTCATCTGTAAAAACATAGTTTGCCAATTTGGCATACCAGAGTCAATCATCACTGACAATGCAGCCAATCTCAATAGCGATCTCATGAGGGAAATTTGTGAGAAGTTCATAATCGTCCATCGTAATTCCACATCCTACAGGCTGCAAATAAATAAAGCAGTCGAAGCAGCCAATAAAAACATCAAGAGGATCTTATGAAAGATAGTGGACAATCATAGGTAATGGCACAAGAAATTATCTTTCACTTTATTGGGTTACCGGACCACCATAAGAACATGCACCGGGGCAACACGATACATGTTGGTATGTGGTACCGAAGCTGTGATACCCACAGAGGTCGAGATACCATATTTGAGGGTCATTCATGAGGACAAGTTAGATGACGCAGAATGGATACGGGTAAGGCAAGAGCAACTTAAGTTCACTGATGAAAAGAGAATGGACGCCGCAATATGCCATGGTCAGCTGTATCAAAATATAATGGCCAGCGCATTCAAAAAGAAGGTGAAGTCTCGACAATTCACACCGGGAAGTTGGTTTTGAAGAGAATATTCCCTTATCAAGAAGAAGCCAAGGAAAAGTTCGCGTTGAATTGGCAAGGTCCTTATGTGGTCCATCAACTGTTATCGGGAGGAGCATTGATCCTATCAGAATGGGACGGCAGAGTTAGCACAAAGCCCATCAACTCAGATGCAATTAAGCCTGACCTGAATTCCCAAGGTGGGGTACGTAGGCAACCCACATAGGGTCCGGTCTCCCTCCCCCTTTTGTAATAGAAAATCCAATTTTCATCTTGTATGTACTCAAAACATACGTAAACATCCATTGTAATTGAACTACGTTTTGGCCTGATTCCATTTGGATACGTAGACAGTCTGAGTCAGACTCCGCTACTTTATCTCAATTTCTTATTACTTTGCATATATTGTAATCGAACTACGTTTTGACTTGATTTCATTTGGATACGTGGCTACCTGAGTCATGCAACTTACAAGCATGTTGCATTTTTCAACTCAAAAACTCCCATCGTGCAGAGATACTTTACATTTCAAGTCAACTACTCCCATCGCATGTAGATACTACCATCGTGCAGAGATATTTTACATTCAAGCCAACTACTCCCATTGCGTGGAGATACTCTCATCATATAGAGATTCAATGCTCCGATAGCTACATAATGGTACACAGCCCGACTAACAACCTAGTCAATTCAAAGGCCCATCCCCAACATTCCATATAATGCTCTAGAGATCGGAGGTCTCAGATTCAAATATCTAGTCTCCCGATCCCAAATAATGGCTAGTCGGTAGCCATGCATCATTAGTCCTACATCATTTACATCATATCTTAACATATCTGCATTACGATATATGTGTATATGTGTACTTTGATTTTGCAGGATCAAACTCGCGACATGGAACTTCTTCTAAGCAGCAAACCAAGCTACAACGCTGTGAGGGACAACAAGATCATAAGCGGGCCAAGTGTCATGATCCAAAATCTGCCTAGTCGTGGTGGCACCTAACCCAACCTGCTAGGTAAGCAAAATACAGTCAACACAGTTCTACTGGAATTAATATGAAGCCAATAAGTGAAATAACTTAAATTTATACAACTTTCCAAGGATTGGTAGTACAAGTCATGAGCGACTACGATTTAGATTTACCGAAACCATTATGATGAATAAATACAATATCTCTTTGCATGACACATATACAGAACTCAAATCTAAAACTACCAAGGACAAATGGTAGTCATGCCCGGGAAATGGATACATCATCAATGCTAGCCCCTGCCATGCACAACAACATTAGCTCCAAGATTGGGATGCAAGGTGCAAGCGTGTAGTATGAGTACAACCGACCCCATGTACCTAGTAAGTATCTTGACTAACCTCAGTAAAGTAGTGACAAGGATTTTTAGTTAAAAGATACTCACTGATATAACCTGTGCAGTAGAACAGCAATAGAAACAATACTAAAACATAACAAAGAAGAGTATAGGAACAAATATGCAAGGCAGTAAATGATTACTAGAAGAGATTACGATCAATATTTCTCAATATCACAACCAATCCTTTCCTTAAAGCAATGACCATCAAACCACAATAGTAAATCCAAAGCTTTCATAGTGTGAGAAATGAATTCAAGATATCAAATAAAATGGCACGACAACACCCTTCATGCATTTATTTCATCCTTACCCAGCATACGTATAACATTACCAACTAGGTGAAAGAAATGCCAACAGTAATGACAAAGTGGGAGATACACAGGTAGTAATAACGAACAAGGCAGTTCATATGGACAATGATAACAGACTAGGTAGAAGATATAGAAGTAATGTTAGTAATTAAGATAGAGGGACATAAATTCACTAACTAACATAGTAGAAGGCTTAGATGTAGATATAACAAACAAGAGGGAAAACATGACCTTTATAAGCTAAACAAATAGAAGGCATGAATAACTAACATGGTAGAAGGTTTATACGAAAGTGCAACAAATGAGAAACGCCATAGATATAGATATGACAAATAAGAAAGTAAGCATAATATTTGTAGGTTAAATAGATAGAAGGCATGGATAATACAACAACAATTGTGGTAGAGGACAAAAATAGAACAACAAGGACAAGTCACAAAGAAAATATAGGTGCAACAGTAACAACTCAAGATAAAGGCATGAATGTATACACAAGGAAACAATATCACAATATAATGCATGTCTCTCATCCTCGCTTGCATGGAAACACCCTTCGTGCCATGAACACATGATAGTATAAAAACAATGGCGCGGCATCACCCTTCGTGCTTTTGCTCTCGTTCTCACATGATAATGTAAATGAAATGGCACGGCATCAACCTTCGTGCTTTACACTCTTCCTCATATGGTAATGTATATGCCGACATCACCCTTCGTGCTTTACACTCTTCCTCAACAAGCACATGTGTATCAATAACAAGCAAGGTAGGAAGCATGAATAATCTCTAGGAGAGTGATTAAGCGAATATTCCAAATGAACATAAATCACAGCTTTCAAGACAATAACAGTTCAACAAACCTCAATAACCTCATTGTTCAAGTATCTCAACCAATCTAAAAAAAAGACCTTCAACTTAAGTATATAATCCAATATCTCAAGAATAACAGTCGTAGCGATGTAATTGTGATTAAGTATAGCGATGATCGAATGTAGCACATTAATAGTTTCACAAGAATCCATCAAATTTAATCATGTTTGATAAGCTAAATCATGATTTCTAGCATTTAACTTCATATTTATATTAATCTAGAAGTCAAGTAAAACATGAAGCAAGAAGGTTACATATTCCAGCAAGGCAAAAATAATCGTATACTCCACCCCCGAGCATGATTAACCCGGGCACATGAATATAAGCTCGCCACCTCATATATGCATCACCCCTGCCTGTAGAAAACAATATCAATTAGTAGGAAAAATTCTCCAACAAAGTTAGGCAAAAAACTTACCTCAAACAAGCCAAATCGATACACTAGAAGCGCTATCCTGCTCAAATCGACCTCCGAATGGCTCGAAACTAGCCAAAAGCAACTCGAAATCATCAAATAATACTATAGGAAACAAACTCAAATAATAAAGGTCGAATCTTTAATCAAATACTCAAAGTTAACCAAAAAGTGAAACATGGGCTCGCACCTCGAAACCCGACAAAACTCATAAATTTCTATAACCTATTCGAATACGAGTTCAACCATACTAATTTCACCCAAATCCGACTCTAAATTGATGTTCAAAACTCAAATAATCACTTTAGGAAAGTTTAGACAAAAACCCCCAATTGCTCTTTTGAAATCATCAATAAAATGCTAAAGTCGAAGATGGAATCGTGTAATATAATCAAAACGAGTCAAAATACTTACCCAATCCAAATTATGAAAATCCCCTCCAAAATCGCCAAAATCCGAGTTCCAAAACCTTCTGAGTAAAAGCGAGTAAATTTCGGAACACTAAAAAATATATAGCAGTTGTTTTATCTCGAATCAGATCTTAGATGAACCCGAAACTCATATTTGATAAGCCCAACATAACCCTTGAGAGATTACACCCAAGATAGCCTTTTGAATCACCCAATGCGGCCTTAAAATGAGGGAGATATGATATTTTGAAGTTTTAAAGGAAGTCTGAAAATTTAAGAGACAAAAAATAACATTTTCGTAATTATTTTACACTAGAAAATAAGAAACAAAAGAATCTTCGTTTTAGCACCCAAAACTCATTTGGAACATCCTGGACACAAACAATATACACATTTCAATCATAACACATGCTGCGAACCTGCTCGTGCACTCAAAACATCTAAAATAGGTCATCTTCACTCAATATTGATCCTAGTCAAACTCCAAATCCTTAACTTAACTAGTTTCTTGACCAATGGTCCAAAACACACCCGAGCCCTTCGGGACTCCATCCAATCATAACAACACATACAAATACATTATCCAAACTTATCCTAAGCCTCAAAATACCCATGGGAACATCACAACAAAGAATCGAGGCTCAAATCGAATATAATTTCTCTTAAGTTGTTAAATCTTCATTCTTTCAAAAGAGTGTTCGAATCACAGTTAAACATTTCGGATTACTTCTAAATTTTTCACATAAGTTCAATTTAACTATATAGACCTATTCAAAGTATTGGAATATCAATTGGTGTCCAATAACATCAAAGTCAACTCTTGGTCAAACTTATGAACTCTTAAATTTTTCAAATTGCCAACTTTCGACAAATAGTGTCGAATCCTTCTAGGAACCTCCAGAACCGAATTCGAACACACGTACAAGTCCAAACTTATCATACAAACCTATTGGAACCATAAAAACTCAATTCCGAGTTCGTTTACCCAAAAGTCAAATCTTGGTCAACTCTTCGAATTTAAAGCTTCCAAATTGAGAGTCATTCTTCCAAATCAATCCCGAACCACTCGAAAACTAAAACCGACAATACACGCAAAGTCTCAAATACATCATATAAAGCTACTCAATGTCTCAAACCACTGAACGAATTAGTAGATTGGAAAACGACCAATCGGGTCGTTACACCGAGGATCCAAACTCAAACTCAAATACGATCAGTAGAATTCTAAATCATCGAATCTTTCAAGTCACATAATCAAGCTGCAATCCGAAGTCATTCTGGGTGTCAAAATCTTATCGTCCTACAGTATCATCATAATACGATACTGGGGCAATTCCTGCAAGCATCGCCATCTCCAAATCATCATTCCAAAACTACATAAGTCCTAATCCTCATTAAATCCGAGGTATGTAGGCATTTCAAAGCCAACATCTGGCCCCATATTTCCAAAATTCCCCTTGAAATCTTCCCTAGTTTTTCCTTATGTTTACCTTACAACAACAACAACAACAACAACCCAGTATAATCCCACTAGTGGGGTCTGGGGAGGGTAGTGTGTACGCAGACCTTACCCCTACCCTGGGGTAGAGAGGCTGTTTCCAATAGACCCTCGGCATCCTTCCCTCCAAGAACTTCCCACCTTGCTCTTGGGGTGACTCGAACTCACAACCTCTTGGTTGGAAGTGGAGGGTGCTTACCATCAGAGCAACCCACCTTGTTTACCTTAAAAATCGGATAATAGTTGAATTTATACGCGATTTTAAGGATACGTGATATAACTTGATACAAATTAATGAAACATATTAGAATTGAAATTAATAATAAAAGAATAAATGCAAACCACACAGATCGAATAGCCTTACGCCAAACTGTTTACCAAATCGAACAGCCTTGGCCCTTGAGTTTGATCACCCTTGAACCAAGAGATGTCTCAACTGATGTATGAACAGAATAACAAGATGATAAAAGCTAGAAAATGATAGTATATTGCTTTATGTTGCGTAATGTCTCCCCTTTTACAATTGATTAGACCCCTTTTATATAGTAGGGGAGTCCTACTCTTGATATAATTCTATATGAGTAAGAAATCTCATGATTAGATAATTAATCGACCTATTCTTGATACGTGCCGAGATTTTCGTCGTGATCTACAACCGATCGTGGATATTTCGTCCTTCTATTGTTCGGTTTGGTAAATATCCCTTAATCGCGCCTGATCTTGATTTTGTTCAGTCCTGGGGTCTCGAACTTAACGATATAATCTCGCACCTCGGTTCGATATAATTCGAGGTTGAACCTTAACTTATTACATTCCAGTCTCGATTGGTGACATAAGGAGCGAGCCCGGTTTTGACCATATACAAATAGTCTCCTCGTTTCTCAGATAGAAGATGATGAGAAATGATATGAACTTTCGAATCCCGTTTGTATGGGCCATGACGTAAGCGACAAACGGCCACTGAGACACCCGACTATGACGTAAGCGACAAACGGGTACCGAAACGTCCCGTCGGCCCAATTACCAAGGAATTAAATGACTGTCTATCACTGGTTAGCCACTACAGGTTCTGAACTGTCATCAGCAAGCTATAAATACCCTAACTTTCCTTCATTCAAACTTTACATTCAAAGCTCCTCCTATTCTCGTTCTCCAAAAATCCCCTTGCTTTGCAACTCTTGAACCCAAATTTCTTGAACTTTTAGCAAACTGCATACCTTCCTAATTTCCTTTTCTTCTGTTCTACAATGATGAAAACTTCTAAGACTGTACCGCAAAAGTAGGTCGCCCCTTCATCACGACCTGTCGGCGACAAGGCTGCGGTGGAACCTCAACCCGAGGAGTTCATTCCAGCAGGGTGCCCGACTGTTGCCGATTTTAAGGTTGAAAAGACTTCCTCGGTACCGGGTCGATGCGATCCGGTCTCTAGGTACATATGTACAATCACCGATGATCTCCTCACCAAGGTTAAAGAGGATTGCAACAGAGCCAACAAGCATGTGGTGGTGCATTTTCCTAAGGACTCTATCGCTACCCACGTGGAGGGTGTTCTAAGTGTTTACACTTACCCCTTCACGTTGGGTCCCTTAGAACCGATCATCATTGCCTTCTGCAAGAAGTACAATGTGACTCTTGGCCAGATTCACCCTTCCTTCTGGAGAATAGTGATTCTCCTTCGATTCTTCGTAAACAAAATCGAGTGGTGTCCTTTCACCCTCGATTATCTTATGTGCCGCTACAGTCCCCGACTCTATCGAGGGGGGCTGATCAAGCTTGTTTGCTGGGCCAGTAGGGCCCAGTTCTCGAGTATAGACGAGGCTCGGGACCGAGGTTAGATGGATTGATTTGTTCGAATAAAAACTTTGGACCTGATCCTTGATGAGGACATGCCATTTTCCGAGAAAAGGAACGTGAAATGCAAGTAGTACTTTGCCTTGAAAATTTAATCTTATTGTTTTCCCTATTATCTCATTTCTTATCGATGTTTTTGGTGTTGCAGCTATGGCCCAGATGCCGGGCGTAGTTCCTCAACTCAAGGAATGGGTCGAGGGCCTTCTATCCAAGAGACCATATTCCGATCGTGCTTGGATGGAATTATAGAAGGGTCAATGGAAAGCCCGTAATCACGGTAAGTTTTCTTTCCTGATGTAATAACATTTGATTTCCTCCTTTCACTGTCAAATTCTTATCTAGTTTCTCTTGTAGGTCTCACCAAGTACGTTTCTATGAGGCCTCCATCCGGTGACAGGGATGTGTCTCTCGAGTCCCCTGCTCCGAGGCAGGGTGATGAAAAGAAGAGAAGAAGGGCTCCGAGTTCCCCAAACTCGGAAAAGAAAAAATCGAAGAAGAGGTCATGCAAGCCCAAGGGAAGCATTGGCGCTCTATCCTAGGAATTAATCCACCGGCTAAAGGACGAGTCAGAAGAAGAAGAAGAAGAAGCAATATCCAAGCTGGTAGCCCACGTGCGGGCAAGTGTCTTGATACAAGGGCCCTCCGAAACGGCGGATGCAGAAATTGACCCGTCTCAACATGAGGAGGTCGATGAGGAAGTTTTAGAAGAAGCTCCCAAACCAGAAGTGGGTGAGGACACTCTGCCCCAAGCTAGGGGGGTCGAGAGAGAGACTAGGGCCGACGGTTCTCGAGCGGAGGAAGGGTGCCCAGGAGACGAGCTTGGGGAGATCGACCTTATCAGGTCCCCTCAGATTTCAGATGCCATGATTTGCGAGGCCGGTATGTTAGAAAGTCGTTCCTACGAGGGGCCTCTAGGGGCGACTGATATCCACCACTTCTTGGATGGGTTAGAGTTCACTGCCTTAGAAGATGTCACCGTGCTAGGTGAATTGCTGATGTCAAGGAGGGCACCGTCATCGGGTGCCAGTGGATCTTTATCGAGCCCAAAGCTGGTGGATCGATTTTTACATGTTTTTATTTTTTTGCTTCTTGCATCTTTTTGAGGCCGTTTTGGCCATTGTACATTCCTATATCGTGCCATTTTGGTCTTTGTAAAAAGATTATATATAGAAGGCTTTACTTCCCTTTTGGCTTTCAAAATTTTTCCTTTCCTTATTTACTTGTATTCATAAGGGCCGGAACGCCTTAACATAAAGTAATTTAGGTTGTGTTCGAAAGTTCAAACAAACCTTGCCTTTTCCCTACTTTGTTTTAAGGCGTCTTGAGGGTTTGGTGTTACCGGAATTTTTTTCTCTAAGTAGGTAGCCGAGATTGTAGTTTGCCGAGGGTAGCCTTTAGAAGCGGTTGTGAAAATTTTTATTTTTCGAAGGCCTAGTTTTTGTTACGGGTTTCGGACGTCTCCGAGCCGTGTTAATTTGGCCGTAGTCTTTTAGTTCGGGAGTTGCCCATTGGACTTAGTTTCTCGAGCTATTCCGGCTTGCCCAAGATAACAATCCCCGAGTGGGGTGGCCGTTTCCTTTAAAAACCAGGGAGTTTCCTAATAGGTCTTATGCTCGAGGCCTAGTGACTTGGACCTATTCGATTATTTCGGACGGCAGTCCCCGAGTGAGGGAGCGGTCGTTCGTATTCCTAGAGATCGGAAGTACGAAACTCTTTAAGGGATGTAAAGAGGCATTTTTATTTTTAAACATAAGATGATCGCAAGGAAAGTAGTTCTCTTTATTCTTGTGCAAAACAGTCATACATGCATACATGTTTTATGCCAAGGCTCGAGCAATCTTTGAGGGCATGGTTTGTTTGACCATTTGGCCCTTAAAATAAATCTGATCTATCGAGACCCTTCCTTTACGAAGTAATTTCCTCGCTAAAGTTGATATCCGAAGGTAATGCATATCTGAGGGTAATACCCCCAGTATTCGAGGTTGATTGTAGAGGATCCTCGGATATAGTTGAATTAATCTTCGGTACCGATTCATAATCGGACTTGATTCTAAATTAGCACGATCCATTGTTGCCTCGTTAAAAACCTTGCCGAAAAATCAATATAGGACAAAACCGATCTAAGGAAAAAAGAGTGCAACGCGTGCTTTCAGACATAAAAACTTCACGCCGCTTCTTCCTGATCACCTGCAAGTGTTAGTCTGCAATAAAAAATGAAATAAAATGGGGTCATACCTTAGGAGTAATATCATTTTAGGTGGGATATATTCCAATTGCTTAGTAGTTGTTCTCCGTTCATCATCCCGAGCTTATAGGATCCTTTCCCGGTAATATCGAGAATTTGGTACGGTCCTTCCCAGTTCAGACCCAATTTCCCATTGTTCGGATTCAGGGTGTTTAGGGTGACTTTCCTTATCATTAAGTCCCCGACATTAAAGTATCGAAGGTTGTTCCATCTATTGTAGTACCTCTCGATCCGTTGTTTTTGGGCAGCCAATCAAACAAGGGCGGCCTCACGCCTATCATCCAATAGTTCCAAGCTCGTATTCATGGCCTCTTCATTTGTCTCCTTTGTTGCATATCGGTATCTGATTCTTGGGTCTCCGACTTAGACCAGTATTAAGGCTTCGGTGCCATAAACCAATGAAAATGGAGTAGCCCCGGTACTGGATTATTTAGTTATGCGGTATGCCCAAATGACTTCGGGTAGGATCTCCTTCCATTTCCCTTTGGCGTCAGTTAACCTCTTCTTAAGGTTTTGGATTATGATTTTGTTGGTCGAGGCGGCTTGCCGGTTCCCGCTAGGGTGATAAGGTGTCGATAAGATTCTTTTGATCTTATGATCTTCGAGAAACTTGGTCACTTTGCTGCCAATAAACTATTTCCAATTGTCACACACAATTTCGGATGGCATACCAAACCGACATATGATGTGGTCCCAAATGAAGTCGATGACTTCCTTCTCCCTAACCTTCTCATATGTCTGTGCTTCAACTTACTTAGAAAAATAGTCAGTCATAAATAAGATAAATTGAGCCTTACCTGGTGCCAATGGAAGAGGGCCAACGATGTCCATTCCCCACTTCATGAATGGCGATGGTGACAAGACTGAATGCAGCAGTTCCCTGGGTTGGTGAATCATTGGAGCATATCTTTGGCATTTGTCACATTTTCGAACAAACTCCTTCGCATCTATTTCCATGTCAATCCAGTAATAGCTGTCTCTGATTACCTTTTGAACTAATGATTCGACACTTGAATGATTTCCTCAAGTGCCCTCGTGAACTTTCCTCAGAACATACTCGGTATCTCCCGGTTCCAGACATATTGCTAGTGGGCCATCGAACATTCTTCTGAATAAGGTTCCGTCTTCGTACAAGGTGAATCAGGCTGCCTTTGTGCGTAGGGCCCTCGATTCGTTTGGATATAAAAGAAGTTTCCCGGTCTTCAAATATTCTATGTATTTATTTCTCGAATCCAGGTCAATCTTGTTGAATTTATCTCGGCTGAACTTATTCGACTACGGACTTTATGAGTTGTACAACGGCCCCTGAGTTGAGCTCGTCGTCCTCGACCGACGACCCTAAGTTTGCGAGGGCATCAGCCTCACTATTTTGATCTCGAGGACGTGCTGCAAAGTCCATTATTTAAATCGATGTAATGTTACTTGTAACTTATTTAGGTACCTTTGCATTCGTTCTTCTCTGACTTTGAACGTTCCGTTAACTTGATTCACCACAAGGAGGGAGTCGCACTTAGTTTCGATCACCTCTATCCCCAAGCTTTTGGTTAGCTCGAGACCTGCAATCATGGCCTCATATTCGGCCTCGTTGTTAGTCAACTTCATAGTTCTAATGGATTGTCTAACAGCGTTGCCCGTGGGTGGCTTCAGTACGATGCCAAGTCAGTACGATTCCAAGAGGGTCCAGATTCCCGAGGACATTCCCGAGTTTACCAATAACTCTCTTTCGACCTTGGCTATTAGGGCCGGCGTGAAGTCAGTCACGAAATCTACCAAGATTTGAGACTTAATGGTTGTTTGGGGTTGATATTCGATATCGTACCCGCTGATTTCCACGGCCCATTTGGCTAATCGTCCCGAGTGTTCGAGTTTATGCATTATATTGTGCAATGGGTAAGTTGTCACAACACATATAGGGTGGCATTGAAAGTACGATTTCAGTTTCCTAGAGGCGCTTAACAAAGCGAGCGCCGATATTTCTAGGTGGGGGTATCTTGTTTCGGCCTCACCCAAGGTCCGGCTAACATAATAAATCGGAAATTACGTATCTTGTTCTTCCCGCACTACTACTCCACTTACCGCTATCTCCGATACTACCAAATATAACTACAGTTGTTCGTCTGCCCTCGGTGTGTGAAGCAGTGGCGGGCTCGACAAGTATCGCTTAAGTTCTTCCAGGGCCCGTTGGCATTCCGAAGTCTATGTGAAGTTAATTTTCTTCTTCAGCAATGAGAAAAATCGAAGACTCTTATCGGAGAACCTCAAGATGAATCGACCCAGGGAGGCTATGCCCTCGGTTAGCCTCTGCACGACCTTCACGTTGTCCACTACCGTGATATCTTCGATAGCTTTGATCTTGTCGGGGTTGATCTCGATTCCTCAGTTGGATACAATGAATCCGAGAAATTTACTTGACCCGACTCCGAACGCGCATTTTTCTGGATTCACTTTCATATTGTACTTTCTCAATATACTGAAGGTTTTCTGCAAATGCTTCAAATGGTCCTCTGCGAGCGGGGAATTAACTAACATGTCATCAATGTAAACTTCCATAGTTTAACCTATTTGTTCTTCGAACATCCAATTTACTAGGAGTTGGTAAGGGGCACCAGCATATGTTTAGTCCAAATGGCATTACTTTATAGCAGTATGTGCCATACTTAGTGATGAAGGAGGTCTTTTCCTGATCATCTGGGTTCATTTGTATTTGGTTGTACCTGGAATAGGCATCGAGAAAACTGAGGGTCTCGTGGCTGGCCGTGGCATCGATTATGCAATCGATGTTAGGCAAAGGAAAAGAGGCCTTGGGACATGCCTTATTTAAATCTAGACACACATTCTTAGTTTGTTCCCTTTCTTGGGGACTACTACTACATGTGCTAGCCATTCGAGGTATTTGACTTCCTGGATGGACCCTATTTTAAGGACCTTAGTTACCTCTTCTTTGATGAAATCATGTTTGATCTCGGACTGGGGTCCCCTTTTCTGCTTCACCGAATGGAATTTCGGGTCCAAGCTCAGTTTAGGAGTGGTGATCTCTGGTGGTATTCCTATTATGTCGAGATGAGACCAATCAAACCAATCCATGTTAGCTATAAGAAATTGAATGTGTTTTTTCCTAAGCTCGGGAGTTAACCCCGTGCCCAGGTATACCTTTCGATCAGGCAAATATTCGATCAGTATGATCTGCTCCAGCTCTTCGACCTTTGATTTGGTAGCTATTCGGCTTCCTGTTTTGCTTTCGAATCTGACTCCTTTGTCGATGAAAGTGTCGATATTGGAATCACTTCATCAACGACAAACATTCCTTCGTGGCAGGCTGCTCCCCGTAGATTGTTTTAATCCCTTCTGGTGTTAGGCATTTTAGCACCTAGTGAAGGGTCGAGGGCACAATCCTCATGTTGTGGATCGACGGTCTCCCAAATAGGGCGTTATATCTCATGTCCCTTTCAATCACATAAAACTTGGTCTCTTGTATGGTCCCGACTGCGTTCACTGGTAATGTTATTTCTCCCTTAGTCATTTCACAAGCCATGTTGAATCCGTTTAGCACTCGAGCCGCGGGTACGATTTGGTCCTGTAGGCCGAGTTATTCTATGACCCTTGGCCGAATGATGTTGGCCAAACTACCTGGATCAATTAACACACGTTTAACTTGAGTTTTATTCATCAGTACAGATATTACCAGTGCATCATTATGGGGTTGTATCATTGCTTCTGCATCCTCGTGGTTGAAAGATAAGGTTCCTTCTGGTATGTAGCCCCGAGTTTGTTTCTCCCTCGTAATTAAAACCTTGGTGCGTTTTACCATCGGACCTTGGGGAACATCGTCCCCTCCGATAATCATATGAATGACGTGTTGAGGTTCTTCTTGCTCGTTTTGTTTATTGGAATCCCTGTGTCTGAAATGATTCTTGGCTCGATTGCTCAGAAACTCCCGAAGGTGCCCGTTGTTGAATAACCTGGCTACTTCTTCCCTCAACTGTCGACAATCTTTTGTTCTGTGGCCATGGGTGCCATGATATTTGCACATTTGGTTGGGATTTATCTGGGCTAGATCGGTTTGTAAAGGTCGAGTCCATTTGGTACCCTTGATGCGTTCGATAGCCGATACGATGGTTGCTGCGTCAACATTAAAGTTATATTCTGATAATCGTGGTGCCTCTTTAGATCTGATAGTCATGTCGAAGCCGCTCTTACTCATAAGCCCTCGAGAACTCTGGCCTCGATCACTCCTCCTTTCATTTTGTACAGAACTTTGCCCCAATTCCGCTGCTCCTACGATCTCCATTATATGGCTGGTACCGATCCCCGTCAATCTCGGTTCTCGGTCAATGTCCCTCTTGATTCTTTCAACGGGCCTGATAGGATAAACGGACCCGGAAGGAGCCCCAAGCTGGTCATCTTCGATTGATACCGATTGTGCACATCGGCCCAAGTAACAACCAGGTATTCTATCAAATTCTGCTTCAATTGTTGTGAAGCCACTGAACTTTGAACATTGAGTCCTTGGGTGACAACTTGAACAACCCAATCATCGACGACCGGTGGCAGGTCCATTCGTTCCATTTGGAATCGAGACACGAATTCTCTGAGCATTTCGTTGTCCTTCTGCCTTTCCTTGAAAAGGCCCGACTTCCTGGTTTCAACCTTGATGGCCCCAACGTGTGCCTTTACAAAAGTATCTGCAAGCATAGCAAATATATCAATAGAGTTAGGTGGTAAATTGTGGTACCAAATCATAGCTCCCTTTGACAGGGTTTCCCCAAATTTCTTTAGCAAGACAGATCCGATCTCGTCATACTCTAGATCATTCTCTTTAATAGCACATGTGTAAGAGGTGACATGCTCGTTTGGGTCGGTCGTTCCATTGTATTTAGGAATCTCGGGCATGCAGAAATTCTTGGGAATCGGTTTGGGAGCCGCGCTCGAGGGAGGGGGAGGGTTTTTGCACAAACTTTTTGGAACCTAGACCCTTCAATATTGGTGGTGCCACCGGGATTTGATCAACCCTGGAGCTTTAAGTTTCCACCTTTTTATCGTTTGCCTCGATCTTCTTTTCCCCCGACTCATCTCGTTTTGTCAGTTCTTCGAGCATCTTCATGATTGCAGGATCGGCCCCTAATTCCTTCTCATTTGATTTCCTTGAAACTGATTTGACCCTGTGGAAACTTCCTGGGACGGCTCGGGCTCAATCCTGCTCGGTGGGTGATTCTGGTTTTGGAGCTTGGCTATCACTGCTTGTTGAGCCTGTAATATTTCGAAGATCACCCGTAGGCCGATCCCGCCCTCTTCGCCGCCATGTGTGCTTTGAGAGGCTGATCGAACGTCTCTATGGATGCTGCCCTTGGGATCGACAACCAAATTTGCATTGACGGCTACATGCGAGCTGACGTCGATTGGATCTACAGCCGGAACTCCGTCGAGGCCAATTGGAGTTACCTTGTTCCCTAGTGCTATGTTATCATTTTTGTCGTGGTGACCGAAATCATTATCCACGTGTAGGGGTGCTGACTGAGAATTCGACATTTTTATCCTGGAATCAAAGATACTCCAAAGAACAAGTGTAAAATAGTGTATGTTATGAAAGTTTTTACTAGGTAATCACTATTATCCTTAGCCCCACGGTGTGCGCCATACTATTTACCCTACCAATCGGATAACAATTGAATTTATACGCGGTTTTAAGGATACATGATATAACTTGATATAAATTAAGGAAATAGATTAGAATTGAAATTGACGATAAAAGAATAAATGCGAACCACACAAATCGAATAGCCTTACGCCAAACTATTTACCAAATCGAACAATCTTGGCCCTCGAGTTCGATCACCCTTGTACCAAGAGATGTCTCAACTGATGTATGAATAGAATAACAAGATGATAAAATCTAGAAAATGACAGTATATTGCTTTATGTTGCGTAATGTCTCCCCTTTTACAAATGATCAGACCCCCTTTATATAGTAGGGGAGTCATACTCTTGATACAATTCTATATGAGGTAAGAAATATCATGATTAGCTAATTAATCGGCCTATCCTTGATACGTGCCGTGATCTACAACCGATCGCGAATATTTCGGCCTTCTGTTATTCGGTTTGGCAAATTTCCCTCGATCTCGCCTGATCTCGATTTTGTTCGGTCCTGGGGTCTCAAACTTAACGATATAATCTCGTACCTCGGTTCGATATAATTCGAGGTCGAACCTTAACCTATTACATTCCAGTCTTGATTAGTCACACTAGGAGAGAGCCCAATTTTGACCGTATACACCTTAGTCCTACGATTCATAATCCATATGTCATTCCTGTAATACATGTCTTAGGTCGGGATAAAATTGGTCTTGGGTCAATTTCTTTGCCGGAAAACCCTTTTATCGTCTCCGGTCAAAGATGGGCAGCTGTTGACGACCAATTTTGAGCATCTCTTTTAAAATTAATTTATTTATACTTAATAATTTGCAATAAATGTGTTAAAAATATTTTCTAATCAATAATACCTATTGTTATATAAATATAATAGGAAATTAGTAATTAATAGTGTTGACATTAATAGTTTGGTATTACATAATTGTAAAATATAGTTACTATTTTTGAGTATTACATAATTGTAAAATATATTTAATCCTTGGTTTTTAATTAACTAGTGTACTATTTCAAATAATCCGTCGTAATTTGAGAAATAAAGTAATTTAATAAATAACTAATTAATTACAGCAATTTATAAAGTATTTGATGATTATATTTTTATCCCATTTCATTATGATTAATTAAGTTTAACTAAATTAATTTTAAATGGGTAAAACCTAAAAGGCTATAATTGCAAATGCCCAATTAAATGCAATTTGGCTATTTGATAAAATAAAACCAGCCCAAATACCAGTGCAATCCCCATCGGACCCGGTCTGAAATATCCCCCATTCCACTTTGGTGATTTGCGCAAGCCTATGAGAACCAATAGGATTACACCACGTCACCCGTCTCACTCACTCACTCACAAAACAAAACACACTCAATCCTGACGTCGATCCATACCATCAACGGACCGGGATTATTCTTGCTTTTCTCATTATTTTAAATTCCTTGCAAGATTATATCCTCACCATTGGATCACACATATCCAATGGTCACTATTTTTCCCTAATAATAGTTTTTATTAATTCTTATGTCCCGATTTATCAGGGTCATTGATCAAACGATCCAACACCCATATTTCATCTCCCATCTAAACTAACCAAACACCCCAAATCCTAAATCATTTCAACCATAGACTGCAACCCCCTCTTTCCCCATTCTCTCTCATTTCTTTCAACTTCACCAACTCCATATATCCGAAAATCTTGCACAGATTTGTGCAAGGTCATCTCAATTGAAATCTAAAACGCTTATATGTCCCTATAATTTGCGAATCATGCTGTTTCTTTTCAATTTCCGCTGATATAATTCAAAAAGACCAAGTCAAACCCTAGACCCAAAATGTGTTACTGAAGAATGTTCTTCCTTCATATTTTCAAATCCATGGCATACATGGTCGTTTTTCTTCTGCACTGGCATCATTATTCGTTTTCAGAGGTCAAACGCAGTGACCTCTGGACATTGTAGTTTTTTCCGATGGGTTCTCACCTTCAACGGCCATTCCTCGTGCCTAGGTAAAATACTTTGATGATTTTCCCTTTTGTCTTCTACGATTTTTACTCGCTTTGATTTCATCATCTGATAATCGTCATCATCCACTCATCATTTCAAATCTGTTAACCCTAGTCATTGAGTGACTAACACTTTAAAAAGAGTTTTCAATGCTCTCACCAACCAAATGACCTAACACGAATATACAGTAGCATACAGAATCACTTCACAATCAAAACTTAGGGTTTTAATGGATTTTTCATTTTTTTCTTCCTCTCTTTTCTCCAGTTTTGAGTTTTATTCACTGGTCATGGTTTGAGCTTTTGGTTCCCAAATGGAAAAATGAAAACTTTATTTGGTTTGCTGCTCAAAGGAAGGTCAGTGCATATCGACCCTCCCTTTCTTGATTGTTCAAGTTGAAATCATGCTTGTCATGTTATTCTCTACCGATTACTTTTGTCTATGATATATGCTATTGGATTATAATTGATAATTATTTATATTGTATGTGTGAACCAACTGTCTCTTTAATAATTTGAAGTTAAATGAATTCTAATCGACTATCTTTGTGAACTTGAAGAATGCTTCTCTAAGGTGAACAATCTAAGTTTGAATTTCTATAGTTAATTAAGGAACTTCAGTGATTCTCTGCACATGTTCTAATCTTATACTTTCCAGATGTTTGCTAAGATTTTCATGTCTGATGTAATAATCTTACATAAATGCTACATGTTGATCTATATCATGTACTTGAGTTGTTTGTGTAACGACCTGACCAGTCGTTTTGAGTTCTAGCATGCCGTTTGATGGTTCGAGATCTTGAGTAGCTTCACTTCATGTAATAAGACTTGCACGTGTAGTCGTATTAGATTTTTGGGAAGATCAGAGTTGGTTTGGAAGAATAATTCTCAATTCAGAAGTTTTAATTTGAAAGAGTTTACCAAGGTTTGACTTTTAAGTAAACGACCTCGGATCAGAGTTTTGACGGTTCCATTAGGTCCTGTAACAACCAACCAGTTGTTTTGAGTATTTGCACTTCGCTCATTAGTTTACGGGCATGAATAGCTCTGTATGATATATTATGACTTATGTGAATTGTCATTTTTGATTTTTAGGTTATTCGAAATCGAATTGGAAGAATGGATTTCATTGTTGAAGCTTTAAATTGGGAGAGTTGATCATGTTTGACCTTTTGTAAATTTGAACCCAAAATGGAGTTTTGATAGTTCCGGTAGGTCCGTTGGGTGATTTTGGACTTAGGAGCAAGTCTGGATTGTGATTTGGAGGTCCGTAGTGGAATTTGGCTTGAAATGGCGAAAGTTGGATTTTTGGAAAGTTTGACCAGGAGTGGACTTTTTGATCTCAGATTCGGATTATGATTTCGGGAATTGGAATAGTTTCGTTATGTCATTTGGGACTTGTGTGCAAAATTTGAGGTCAATTGGACGTGATTTGATAGGTTTCGGCTTCGGTTGTGGAAGTTTGAAGTTTTAAAGTTCATTGATTTCGAGTTGAGGTGTTATTCATCATTTCGATGTTGTTATGTGTGTTTTGAGGCCTCGAGTAGGTCCATGTTATGTTATAGGACTTATTTGTATGTTAGGACGGGGTACCGAGGGGCTCGGGCGTGTTTCGGATTGATTTCGGATCATTTTCCTTCATGTTTTCACTGCCGTGTTCTGTTGATTTCTAGTGTCTCAGCCCTTCATAGCGTTCGCGTGGCATGTATAGCAAACACGTAGTGTATTTTGATGGAAGTGGCATTTATTCATCGTGTTCGCGAATATTGGTCCGCGTTCGTGTAGAGTTGGGACAAGTCTTCTTCGCGTTCGCGCATAAGGGATCGTGTTCGCGTAGGGTTGAGCTGGGAGCTGGAGGCCTTTCTTCATCGCGTTCGCGTAGTTCGAACCGCATTCGCGAAGTTCTTTCCCCAGTGTGTATCACGTTCATGAGGCTTGTGCCGCAAACGCGTAGAGTATTTTTGGGTGACTGATATTTTGTTCATCGCGAACGCGATAGTTTTCCTGCGTTCGCGAAAGAGGACATCTGGGCAGTGTATATAGTACTCTATTTAGAAGGTTTCGAACATTTTTATATTTTTGGGAGCTATGAAACTCGGATTAAGGCGATGCTTGAAGCAATTTTCACCATATGAATTGGGGTAGGTGTTCTCTACTCGATTTTGGATATATTTCATGAATCTATCTTCCTCATTTGTAATTGGATTGTGAATTTTAAAGAGGAAATTGGGGGTTTTGGCCTAAAGTTTCATCATATGAATTTTTGAGTTTTGAACATCGAATTGGAGTCGGATTTGAGTGAAACTAGTATGGTTGGACTCGTAATTGAATGTGTTATCGGATTTTGTTAGTTTTATTGGGTTACGAGGTGCGGGCGCGGGTGCGACTTTTGGCCAATTTTGGGTTTTGATTAAAGATTCGATCTTTATCATTTGGAATTGTTTCCTTGGGCTTTATTTGATGTATTTGAGTTGATTCTGGCTAGTTTTGAGCCGTTCGGAGGTCGCTACGCGCGTGATGGAATCTTTGGAGCATCGCTTGGCTTGCTCGACATTGGTGTTGGCTCGTTCGAGGTAAGTAACTCTTCTAAACTTAGTGCTGAGGGTATGAAATCCCAAAATACGTGTTATGTGATTGGTATTGAGGTGACGCACATGCTAGGTGACGGGCGTGTGGGCATCCACCATGTGAATTGGGACTCTGTTGTTTCCATGGAACTGTATAGTGGTCCTACTTTGTTGATATCCGTGTTTTCACCATGTCATAAAGTAATTGAGCTATCAATCATGCTAGACATCATGTTTAGGCTTTAGGCCGATATTGTTGGGACCCACAGTAGTCGCTTCTTGCTGTCATTTCACCGTTTTCATTGATATTTCGTACGTAGTCATATTCATGCATTCATATCATATCTCAGTCTCAGTTGTTATTTATTGATACATCATATCATTATTGTCGGGCTAGTTTCATGACATTTTGAGCCCGTGAGTGAGACTGGAGAGATTGATGGCTGCGTGAGGCCGGGGGCCTATTTGTGAGGATATTGATACTATAGCACGTGAGTTATCCGTACGGATCCAAATATTGATACTATAGCATGTGATTTGTCCGTGCAACACGTGAGTTGTTCGTGTGGATCTAGATATTGATATTATGGCATGTGAGTTGTCCGCGTAGATTATAGTGCTTGGGCTGTAGGAGCCCCTACGGAGTCTGCACACCCCCAGTGAGCGCAGTTGACTATAAATATATGATTTGGGCTGCACGTCGCAGCGGGTATTGTACAACGCTAAGTAATTGAGTGTGCTAAGCATTGAGCAAAGTGATAAAGGATGCGAGACAATGAGATTGAGTACTATGAGAGTGTGAGTATACGAGCTCATCATCGAGATGCATTGCATTTGATATGCGTACTTGAGATACATGCATAGAGATGCATTTCCTTCTGCTACCCAGTTTTGGGACATTTATGATTTTACCTGTATCTTGACATGTAGGCATAAAGACGTACTTTCCTCATGCTATCTGAAAAATGAAACATCTTACTTATTGTTGAAAGAATATTTGAGAAAAATCACAGTTTTCAAACTTACTCGTATTTTGGCATATTTGGTAAAAGATTTGAGTTTTCACTGAGATACCTCTTTTATTACCTGTATTATGTTGTTATGATCTGTTGTGGAATATTGGTATCGTACCCGACCTTGTGTTAGCTCGTCACTACTTTCAACCTAAGGTTAGGTTTGTTACTTACTGAGTACATGAGGTCGATTGTACTTATACTACACTTCTGCACCTTGTGTGCAGATGTTTGTCGCTGATGTTGCTGTGTTCGATGGGAGCTGAATTGAAGATGTACCTGCATCTTGGTTGTAGCTTCCCCTTATTCGTGGTAGCTTTAGATCTATAAAACTCTATTTATGTACCATTCAAACAGACGATGTATTTATTTCATTTTAGCTTTGTAAATTCCATTCTTAGAAGCTCATGATTTGTACTACCAGTCCTTGGGAAATGTATAAAATTCAGTAAATTACTATTGTTTATTTGTCTTGTTAATATCATTGAAATTGGATAGTTACTAGTTGGCTTACCTAGCGGGTTGGGTTAGGTGCCATCACGACTAGTGGATTTGGGGTCGTGACAAGTTGGTATCAGAGCTCTAGGTTCATAGGTTCTACAAGTCATGAGCAAGTGTCTAGTAGAGTCTTGCAGATCAGTATGATGACGTGGTATGTGGATGGAAGGTTGTATTACAATTTACCTGAGTACCCAAGACTTGCTGAAATTTCTTCCAAAAATTATCCGTGAACTAAGCCCCTCGATCGGAGATGATAGAAACTGGAGTGCCATGCAGCCTGACTATTTTCTTGATATACAACTGAGCATACTGTTCCGCTGTGTCGGTAGATTTAATTAGCAAGAAATGTGCTGATTTCATGAGTTGATCTACGATCACCCAAATTAAGTCAAACTTGCGCGAAGTGCGCGGTAATCCTACCACAACATCCATTTTAGTCATTTCCTACTTCCACATTGGAATTTCTATGTTCTGTGCCAACCCACCTGGCCGTTGATGTTCGGCCTTCACTTGCTGACAATTCGGACACCTTGCCACAAAGTCTGCCACATTTCTTTTCATGTCATTCTACCAATAGATTTCCTTGAGGTCATGATACATCTTTGTAGAAACTGGATGCACGAAATACCTAGAAGCATGAGCCTCGGTCATGATTCTTTCCCGAAGACCATCTACGTTTGGAACACATAGCCGCCCTTGGTACCTTAGTGTAAAATCATCCATACCAAGAGTAAAAGCCATCATTTTATGTTTATAAATTACCTCCTTCAGCTGTACCAACAATGGGTCGTTGTATTGCCTCTCATTGACTTCCACAACAAGCAATGATTCAGCTCTATTTTGCACAATTACCCTTCCTTCACTAGAGTCCGCAAGATGAACTTCCAAACTGGCTAGCTGATGAACCTCCATGGACAACGGCCTATGACATGCATCCAGGTGGGCCAAACTACCCATAGATTTCCGGTTACGAGCATCCGCCACAACACTGGCTTTCCCTGGGTGGTAAAGAATATCGATGTCGTAATCCTTGAGTAACTTAAGCCATCTTCTCTGCCTCAGATTCAGCTCCTTTTGTTTGAAATATATTGAAGACTCTTGTGGTTCGTGAATACATCTACATGGACCCCATACAAATAATGATGCCAAATCTTCAATGCAAAAACCACTGCCACAAGTTCTAGGTCATGTGTTGGATAGTTCTTTTCATGCTTCTTGAGTTTCCTAGAAGCATAAGCTATAACCTTGCCATGTTTCATTAACACACACCCAAGCACGATCTTTGAAGCATCACAATATACCACAAACCCGTCTGTACCCTCTGGCAGGGCCAACACCTGTCAAGCCCCAAAACCGAGGAGCGCGACCGGTGCTCAACCGAGTGAACTCGGCCGAGCAAGCCTATTAGATTTCGTTCTACCCAAACTCATTCATGAATAAAGAGAATATATATCTCTTTTCGTTAATCAAACAATAAAGTGATCACGTCTGCAATACCAATTTCTTACCATTAGTTATTTAATTTTTAAAGTCTCCGTTCCACATATTTTTCATAATCTGAAGTGGAAATAGTAATTCAAATACAACATAACGAGTTTGACTTCCCAGCACCAATATACAACCCACACTATGTCTACGGAGCCTCTATAGATAAAGAAGAGTACAATGATAATGCCGGCAACAAGGCCCCGACTATACCTCAAAGAGAATACACAAAGTATAAAAGATTCACGACCCCGGGATGAAGTGGGGCTCACCAAGTCAGATGGGAAGAAAGTGTACTGCTATCACTGATCAATATCTCCTGCTATGGAACCACCTGCATCCATTTAAAGATGCAGCGCCCCCGACAAAAGGGACGTTCGTACTGTCGAATAGCACTAGTATGTATAATTAAACACCCTTTCAATAGAATGACAAATAATACAAACAAGATTATCATAATGTTAACGGAAGCCTTAATCAACATCAATCCTTAATTTAGGATCAAGACAATGTTTCAATTAATTTCCACATCTCTCATTGGGAGATTTTTAGTATCGACATACCATTGTCCATAATACCATTATTCATAATATCAGTACCACCGCACTCTCAGCACGGAGTCCGATCACGACCCGATCGGCTAGGCTATCTCATTAGAGACATCAACCAAAATTATTCTCAATATCAATACCACTGTCTTTAACACGGAGTCCTATCATGACCCGATCGGCTAGGCTATCCATTAGGGACATCGACCATAATCATAATTTCAATTACAATTTTCAGCAGAATCACCACCATGTATGCGACATTGTGTCCGATCACGACCCGACTGGCTAGGCTGTCTTATTCGAGACATCAACCTTTTTATATCAATCATCCCATTTCATATTACTTTCATATCTTTTCATTTCACTGGCACTAATGGCCATAATTATAAGATCATTCTTTGCACGTTGGCCATATTTAGTATTTCATGCTCACCTTTTCACTTTCTAACATCAACATCATTAATAATAACAACAATTCAACTCAAGGCATGTAGTACACATGTGAACAATTAAGAGTTTAAGGCACATAGAGGTTCTTCACAAAATTTGGCATAATAGCCTTCGTTTGAAATTAACTTGAAGTCGAACATTTCTAATGCACAACCCATATTTTTAATACATACTCAATTGATAACATAACATAAGTAAAGCATTTGGAATACTTGTTGAACATATATCTTTCAACCCAATCTTACTCGGAATAACCAATTTTATAATGGACCACTCGGGACTTACATAATTTACATGAATATCGTGGGATCCAATTCTAAGAGAAGCGTTTAACCAACATACCTCAATTGAGCTTCCTTAAACTCTAAAATATTTTGAAATTCTTAGAAACTTTAATCTATTGTAGAAATATAATAAATTGAATCAAAATTAGGAAGATGATTATGGTTCTAGCTTATTTGAGCATTTTATCAAACACTAGGTGTGCATTAAGGTTTCAAGGTCTTTCTATGGAGGATTCCATCATCCCACAACCCAGTCTTTACCATTTTTAGCTCAACAATCTTCCTACACCCTTTGATAACACATGCACGTAAAATAAACAACTCTCATACCCAAAAGGTATCTTGCTAATTACTCATTTCTAGATAAAATTCGAAATTGAGGGTTAGGATATAGAATCTTACCTCTAGGATGAAGACCTAGTGAGTTTCCCTTCTTAATCTTCCAAAATTTGGGCAAGAATTGAAGAACAATTATTGAAGAATGCCTTCTCACTCTAGGGCACTCTCTCTCACTCTAAAATGTCAGATTATAGCTCAAAATGTCCCAAAGAGTGTATTTAATGATCTAGGGTCGGGTTTTAAAAACCAAAAAGTTAAGCTCTGGAACAAGGTCTGCGATCTCATAATCAATATGCGGACCGCATATCAGTCGCATAATCGATGTCCAATACTAGCAAACATCTGTTTGTGTCTGCGGTCACTATGTGGCCTGCAGACCTGTTCTACGGTCGGATAATGAACCACAAAACAGTTATACGGTCGCATAGTCGACCACAAAATTGCATCCAAACTAGACCCTCTCCCGCCTCACTTCTGCGGCCATTATGCGTCCCATAGAGTGATTATGCGGTCGCATAATGGACCACCGAAATGCGTTTTTCTTCCAAAGGTTTTCCTTTATTTTCCGGTGTATTGTTCAACCCAAAAGGTCGGAACCATGGCGAGCAAGCTCGCCGCGAAGAATTTCTACAATCCTCAAACACGTAAGCCTAGTCTGGCACCATGAGACGTTATTTTTCTTTTGCAAAAGTTTTACGGGGCCTGACATTCTCCCCCACTTAGGATCATTCGTCCTCGAATGAGGGTCAAAAATCTGTTATTAGCATCTTATGCAACTCAGTTTTTCATACCACACACCAGCAACCCCAAATTTGACTAACTCCCTAAATTTCCAAAAATATCGCCAGAGTTTCCTTTGTAACTAGGCCTATCCACCTATCAGAGAGCCCCAGAAACAAATCCTAACAACATATACATAATCTAACAACGTAACATAATACAAAACAACACCATCTATGGCCTCATAAGCAATATATTTCCAGAAAGGAACACCCTTAACGCCAATTGTTCAAATAATACAAAATTCATAGAAAGTAAGTCTTATAATTTTCCTAGATCACAACTTTATAAATACATGGTCATTCAAACAAATAAGGATACTTTTTCTTCATTTCTTCCTTGGCCTCCCAAGTAGCCTCTTGAACCTGTTGGTTTCGCCATAGCACTTTCACGGATGCAATTTCTTTGTTTCTCAACTTTCGGACTTGCCGATCAATAATAGAAATTGGAATCTCTTTATAAGTCAATTCTTCATTAACCTTAATAGTCTCAACCGGAACAATGACTATCAGGTCTCCAACTACTTTCTTTACCATAGACACATGAAAACACCGGGTGCACTAATGACATTTCAGGTGGTAGCTCAAGATTGTACGCCACCTTACCGATCCTATGAATAATTTTGTACGGTCCGACATACCTCGGACTCCCTTTCTTACCAAATCGCATTATGCCTTTCATGGGGAAAACTTCTGCAAATACCCAATCACCTTCTTTGAACTTCAAATCCCTATGACGAATATCCGAATAGGATTTCTGACGACTCTGAGTAGTCTTCAACCGCTCCTTAATGATTTTAAATTTTTCCATAGCCTGATGCACGAGGTCTGGCCCTATTAACTTTGCCTCCCCAATTTCAAACCACCCAATTGGAGATCTACATCTCCTACCATATAAAGCCTCGAATGGTGCCATTTGAATTCTAGCATTATAGCTATTGTTGTATGCAAATTCTATGAGTGGTAAATGATCATCCCAGCTACCTTTGAAGTCTAGAACACAAGCGCACAACATATCCTTAAGCATTTGAATAGTCTGCTCTGCCTGCCCGTCAATCTACGAGTGAAAGGTTGTACTAAGATTCACCTGAGTACCCAAACCTTGCTGAAATTTCTTCCAAACATTAGCAGTGAATTATGCTCCCCGATAAAAAATGATGGAAACTGGAGTGCCATGCAACCTGACTATTTCTTTGATATACAACTGAGCATGTTGTTCCGCTGTATCGGTAGCCTTAACCGGTAAGAAGTGTGCTGATTTTGTGAGTCGATCCACAATCACCCAAATCGAGTCAAACTTACGAGGAGTACGAGGTAATACTACCACAAAGTCTATATTAATCATTTCCCATTTCCACATTGGAATTTCTATGTTCTGTGCCAACCCACCGGACCGTTGGTGTTCGGCCTTCACTTGCTGGCAATTTGGACACTTCGCCACAAACTCCTCTAAATTCCTCTTCGTATAATTCCACCAGTAGACTTCCTTCAGATCATGATACATTTTCGTAGAACCTGGGTGCACGGAATACCTAGAAGTGTGAGCTTCAGTCATAATTATTTCACGGAGACTATCCACATTTGGAACACATAGTCACCTTTGGTACCTTAGTGTACCATAATCCATGTCAAGAGAAAAGGCCATGGTCTTATATTTATGAATCTCCTCTTTCAATTGCACAAAAAATGGATCATTGTACTATTTCTCCTTCACTTCCACAACAAGTGATAATTCAGACCTATTTTGTACAAGCATCCCTCCTTTACTAGAGTCCTTAATACGAACTCCCAAACTAGCCAATCGATGGACTTTCTTGGCCAATGGCCTTTGATATGACTCCAAGTTTGCTAAACTACCTATAGATTTTCGGCTAAGAGCATCCGCCACAACATTAGCCTTCATAGGATGGTATAAAATATCAATGTCATAATCCTTGAGTAATTCAAGCCATCTTCTCTGCCTCAGATTTAATTCCTTCTATTTGAAAATATATTGAAGGCTCTTATGGTCCGTGAATATATCAACATGGACCCCATATAAATAATGACGCCAAAGTTTTAATGCAAATACCATAGCTGCAAGTTCTAAATCATGTGTTGTATAGTTCTTTTCATGATTCTTGAGTTGCCTAGAAGCATAAGCTATAACCTTGCCATGTTTCATTAATACACATCCAAGCCCGATTCTTGAAGCATCACAATATACCACAAATCCATATATACCCTCTGGTAGGGTCAACACTGGTGCCGTAGTCAATCTTGCTTTCAACTCCTGGAAACTCTTTTTACAAGCATCTGACCATTGGAACTTAATTGCCTTCTGCGTCAATTTAGTAAATGGAGATGCAAGATTAGAAAACCCATCCACAAACTTTCTGTAATATCCAGCTAAGCCTAAGAAACTGTGAATCTCCGTCGGAGTTGTAGGCCTCGGCCAATTCTTCACAGCTGAAATTGTCTGAGGATCAACCTTAATTCCCTCACTAGAGACTACATGACCCAAGAATATGACCGATTCAAGCCAAACTTCACACTTTGAAAACTTTGCATATAACTGGTGCTGATGTAGGGTTTGTAGAACTACCCTACGATGATCAACATGGCCTTCTCGACTTCGTGAATATACAAGAATATTGTCAATAAGCACTATCACAAAAGAGTCGAGGAATGGCTTAAACACTCGACTCATAAGATCCATGAAGGCTGCTGGGGAATTTGTTAGCCCAAAAGACATCACTAGAAACTCAAAATGCCCATACCGAGTCCTAAAAGCTATTTTCGGAATATACCGCTTCCTGATCTTCAATTGGTGATACCCGGATCTTAAATCAATCTTGGAGAAGTACCTGGCACCTTGCAATTGATCAAACAAGTCATCTATCCTTGGCAATGGGTACTTATTCTTGATTGTGACCTTGTTAAGCTGTCGATAGTCAATACACATTCTTAGCAACCCATATTTCTTTCTTACAAAAAGGACCTGTGCGCCGCAAGGTGAAACACTTGGCCGGATAAAATCCTTTTCTAACAAATCTCTCAATTGTTCCTTTATCTCCTTCAATTCTGTCGATGCCATTCTGTAGGGTGGAATAGATATAGGATGCATGTCTGGCATCACATCAATCCCAAAATTAATCTCCCTGTCTTGTGGGATCCTAAGGAGTTCATTCGAAAAGACTCTCGAAAATTCATTCACAACAGGCACGGACTCAAGTGCAGGTGCCTCAGCATCGGTGTACGTAACCCGGACCAAATGGTAAATACATCCTTTGTTGATCATTTTTGTGGCCTTAAGGTAGGAAATAAACCTACCCTTCGGCACTACATCATCACCTTTCCACTCAATAACTGGCTCATTTGGAAATTCGAACCTAACAGTTCTGGTTCGGCAATCAAGCTTGGAAAAACAAGAATAAAGCCAATCCATCCCCAGTATCACATCAAAATCGACCATTCTCAATTCAATAAGATAGGCCACGGTGTCCCGACCACGCAACGTGACAACACAATCCCTATAAACCTGTGCGGCCAAAATAGACTCACCAACCAGAGTAGATACAGAGAACGGCTCATGAAGCTGTTCTGATTCTATCCCAAATTCCATTGCAACATAAGGTGTGACATATGACAAAGTGGAACCTAGATCAATAAGAGCATATACATCATGAAATTGGACAGTCAATATACCTATGACAACATCTGGAGAAGCCTCTGAATTCTGGCGATCCCTCATGGAATAGAAACAGTCGGATCCTCCTAAACTCTATGCTCCACCCCTAGCTGCACCACGCCCTATGGGTGTTGGAGTGGCTTGAGTTGGAGGTGGTGCTGCAGATGTAGTAGCTGTAGAACTAGCTGGCTATGTCATGCCCCTGCCCGTACCCTGGCGGGACGAACGACAATCCTCCTGAATGTGACCCCTTAATCCGCATCTGTAGAATATGCGTAAGTCCATGTAGCATATTCCTAGGTGCATTTTTCCACTTAGGACATGGGGGCCTCCTCTGCTGCTGGAATCTGCTACCATGACGACCCTGCTGATAGGAGCCCCTGTTGCCCTGACTGGGCCTGAAATGACTCCACTGCTTCTGCTGACTGGGCCCTGATGGCGGTGCACTAGCCGAAGACTGAGCAAAGGACTGGGATGGCCCTGACGACCCTCCCCTGAATATTGACTTGCCACCACCAGAAGAACCACCAAAGTTGCCCGCAGACCGGGCCTTATTGCTACCCTCTAGCTCCATTCTGTTCCTCAATTTGCAAGTCTCTGTTTCTTGAGCGAATACCACCATTTTTCCATAGTTCATATCAGAATTCAAGGCAACTGTAGAAGCCTAATTAGTTACCAAGGGACTAAGGCCCTGTACAAATCGGCGCACTCTAGCCTCCATAGTGGGCAACATGTAAATAACATACTTAGACAGGTACGCGAATCTCATATGGTAATCCCACACACTTAGGCTACCTTGCATCAAGTTCTCAAACTCAGCAGCACAGGCTGCCTTAGTCCCGACAGGAAAGAAATGATCAATGAAGGCATCGGCAAATTTACTCCACTCACCAGAGGGCTCCCTTCTTCGCGGGACTCCTCCCATAGTTCAAACCAAGAATATGCCACTTCTTTCAGGTGGTAGGAGGCTAATTCCACTGCCTTTGTCTAAGTAGCACGCATAACTCGAAGAGTCTTGTGCATCTCATCAATGAAGTCCCGGGGATCCTCCTCTGGGTTAGTACTCGTGAACACTGGAGGATCCAACTAGAGAAACCTGTTCACCCTGGAACTAGTAGAATCCCCTGGCTGACTGGAAGAAGTGGGTGCAACATTTGATCTCTGGGCCTGGGATGCCATTATCTGAGCCAACATCTGTATGGATCCCCTAAGATCAACATTAGAAACACCAGAATCGGAAGCTGGAACTGGAGGTGGAACTGGTATATCAGTTGGAGGGACGGTTGCACCTTCAATAGCTGTAGGGGCTGGTGCGGTCTGATCAGTTGTAGTAGAGTCAGGCAGTGTAGTAACTGGAGGAATATTCTCACTCCTCGGGTGCTCACCCGCATCATTATTTATAGGATCAACAGTCACTCCTGGGGTGACATTGGCTCTTTGGCCAGTTCTTGCCTTCTTCTTAGGTGCCATGTACTGAAAGTTAAAGTAAAGCACGAGTTAAAGGAGGAACAATCTTACCATAAGCTTTATCGCACGATCGAGAACATGAAAGAAGGGTATTATTCCTAAATGCCCATGTAGCATCCTAATTATATATGTGGTCGACAACACACTAATAATAAGGACTCTAATAGACACGGCTCCGAGACATCCTATGACACATTAAAACCTTAGGCTCTGATACCAAGTTTGTCACGCCCTAAAACTGAGGAGCGCGACCGGCGCTCAACCGAGTGAACCTGACCGAGCAAGCCTATTAGATTTTCTTCTACCCAAACTTATTCATGAATAAAGAGAGTATATATATATATATATATATATATCTTCGTTAATCAAACAATAAAGTGATCACGTCTGCAATACAAATTTTTTACCATTAGTTCATTTTTAAAGTCTTCGTTCCATACATTTTTCATAATCTGAAGTGGAAATAGTAATTCAAATACAACATAACGAGTTCGACTTCCCAGCACCAATAATATACAACCTACACTATGTCTATGGAGCCTCTATAGATAAAGAAGAGTACAATAATAATGCCGGCAACAAGGCCCCGGCTATACCTCAAAGAGAATACACAAAGTACAAAAGATTCATGACCCCAGGATGAAGTGGGGCTCACCAAGTGAGCTGGGAAGAAGGTGTACTGCTATCACTGATCAATATCTCTTGCTGTGGAACCACCTACATCCATTTAAAGATGCAGCACCCCCGGTAAAAGGGACGTTAGTACTGTTGAATAGCACTAGTATGTATAACTAAAAACCCTCTCAATAGAATGACAAATAATACAAACACGATTATCATAATGTTAATGGAAGCCTTAATCAACATCAAACCTCAATTTAGGATCAAGAGAGTGTTTCAATTAATTTTCACATCTCACATTGGGAGATTTTTAGTATCGATATACCATTATCCACAATACCATTATTCACAATATCAGTACCACCGTACTCTCAGCACGGAGTCCGATCACGACCCGATCGGCTAGGCTATCTCATTAGAGATATCAACCACAATTACTCTCAATATCAATACCACCATCGTTAACACGGAGTCCGATCACGACCCAATCGGCTAGGCTATCCATTAGGGACATCGACCAAAATCACAATTTCAATTATAATTTCCAGCACAATCACCACCATTTGTGCGGCATGGTGTCCGATCATGACCCGACCGGCTAGGCTATCTTATTAGAGACATTAACCTTTTTATATCAATCATCCCATTTCATATTACTTTCATAGCTGTTCATTTTATTGGCACTAATGACCATAATTATAAGATCATTCTTGTCACGTTGGCCATATTTAATATTTCATGCTCACTTTTTCACTTTCTAACATCAATATCATTAACAACAACAATTCAAATCAAGGCATGTAGTACACATGTGAACAATTAAGTGTTTAAGGCACATAGAGATTCTTCACAAAATTTGGCATAGTAGCCTTTGATTGAAATTAACTTGAAGTCGAACATTTCTAATGCACATCCCATATTTTTAACACATCCTCAATTGATAACATAATATAAATAAAGCATTTGGAATACTTGTTGAACATATATCTTTCAACCCAATCTTACTCGGAATAGCCAATTTTATAATAAATCACTCGGTACTTACATAATTCATATGAATATCGTGGGATCCAATTCTAAGAGAAGCGTTTAGCCAACATACCTCAATTGAGCTTCCTTAAACTCTAAAGTATTCCGTAATTCTTAGCAACTTCAATCTATTGTAGAAATATAATAAATTGAATCAAAATTAGGAAGATGATTATGGTTCTAGCTCATTTGAGCATTTTATCAAATACTAGGTGTGCATTAAGGTTTCAAGGTTGTTTTATGGAGGATTCCATCATCCCACAACCCAATCTTTACCATTTTTAGCTCAACAATCTTCCTACACCCTTTGATAACACATGCATGTAAAATAAACAACTCTCATGCCCAAAAATTATCTTGCTAATTACTCATTTCTAGATAAAATTCGAGATTGAGGGCTAGGGTGTAGAATCTTACCTCTAGGATGAAGACCTAGTGAGTTTCCCTTCTTAATCTTCCAAAACTTGGGCAAAAATTGAAGAACAATTATTTAAGAGCACCTTCTCACTCTAGGGCACTCTCTCTCACTCTAAAATGTCAGATTGTAGCTCAAAAATATCCCAAAGAGTGTATTTAAATAAGTAAGGTCGTATTTTAAAAACTTAAAAATGTAGCTCCGGAACAAGGATATGCGACCGCATAATCGATATGCGAACCGCATATCGGTCGCATAATCGGTGTCCAATACTGGCAAACATCTGACTATGTCTGCGGTCACTATGCGACCTGCAGTCCTGTTATGCGGTCGCATAATGAACCGCAGAAGAGTTATGCGGTCGCATAGTCGACCGCAGAATTGCATCCAAACTGGCCCTCTCCTGTCTCACTTCTGCGGCTATTATGCGGCCCGTAGAGTGATTATGCGGTCGCATAATGGACCGCAGAAATGCATTTTTCTCCCAACAAGTTTCCTTTACTCTCTGGTGCATTGTTTAACTCAAACACGTAAGCCTAGTCTGGCACCATGAGATATTATTTTTCTTTTCCAAAAGTTTTACGGGGCCTTAAAACACCGGCGCCGTAGTCAATCTCGATTTCAATTTCTGGAAGCTTCTTTCACAAGCATCGGACCATTGGAACTTAACCGCTTTCTGAGTCAATCTAGTCAATGGAGAGGCAAGAGTAGAGAGCCCCTCCACAAACTTCCGCTAATACCCTGCTAAACCCAAGAAACTGCGAATCTCGGTTGGCGTTGTAGGTCTCGACTAATACATCACTGCTGAAATCTTTTGAGGATCCACTTTAATTCCTTCTCTGGAGACAACATGACCCAATAATGTGACAGATTCGATCCAAAATTCACACTTTGAAAATTTTGTGTACAATTGGCGCTGATGAAGAGTTTGTAACACTGCCCTGAGATGATCAGCGTGGTCCTCTCGACCTCGTGAATACACAAGAATATTGCCAATGAATACTATCACAAAGGAGTGGAGGAAAGTTTTGAAAACCTAATTCATAAAGTCCATGAAAGCTGCCGGGGTTCTGAAAGCTTTTTTCGGAATAGCCTTCTCCCTTATCTTCAATTGGTGATACCTGGATCGTAAATCAATTTTGCAGAAGTATCTAGTGCCCTGTAACTGATCAAACAAATCATCTATTCTTGGCAACATTTGTCTTTACTTGGCAATAGATGTTTTACAAAGAATACATTTATACACATAAGCACCTCAACATTTCTCTACTAATTATAGGACCTATATTATGCTAATTATGTGTATTATGCATATTTACATGCTAGAATATGTTATTTTAACCTCATAACCAACCCTCATTTTACTATTGGGTATAACATCGACGTAATACTGCAGGGTGTAACATCATCCCCCCTTTGAAACATTCATCCTCGAATGTTGATGGTGAGTTTCATAACCTATAGCCCTTACGAATACTTTAATATTGTCCTTGTTATTTAGGCAACTATTCGGTGAAAAAATCCAAAGGCCAGGGCATCCCCCCCTCCCCTTTAGGCCTCTCGAATGTTAAGCTCCCAAATATTAATAGAAATTTTGGTAGAGTTTCCTCTGTAACTACACTACTTACCACAATCATCAATAACAACAATGGCCTCACACTAACAATGACATTAACTAACATAAGAATCCAGTAACATATACGCACCAAAAGGATGTTATGTCTTAGTCTTATCCTCTTCTGGAAGCGGAAACAAGTGGGGATACCTAGACTTCATGTCTTCTTCAGCTTCCCAAGTCATCTCATACACATTCTTGTTCCTCTAAAGTACTTTAACCGAAGCTACATCTTTAGTCCTCAATCTCCAAACCTGTCTATCTAGTATAGCAATGGGAGCTTCCTCATATCATAACTACTCTGTAACCTGAACATCATCAACTGACAAGACTCTAGAAGAATCTCTGATACACTTACGGAGCATAGACACATGAAAGACTAGATGTACAGACTCCAAGTCAGAAGGCAAGTCTAACTCATATGCTACCTGGCCTACCTTGCGTATGATCTTATATGGTCCAATGTACCGAGGGCTAAGTTATCCTTTCTTACCAAACCTCATAATGCCTTTCATCGATGATACATTTAGGAATACCCAGTCGTTAACCTGAAACTCCAAGTCTCATCGTCGATTATCCGCATAAGACTTCTGACGGTTCTGAGCTGCTAATAGCCTTTCCTATATAAGCTTAATATTCTCGATTGCCTGTTGTACCAACTCTGGTCCTACTAACTTAGTTTCCCCAACATTGAACCATCCGATAGGTGACTTACACTTCCGTCCGTAAAGGGCTTCATATGGAGCCATCTGAATGCTGGAATGATAGATATTATTATACACGAACTCAACAAGCGACACATGATCATCCCAGCTACCACTAAAGTCTATCACACATGCCCGTAATATATCCTTAAGTGTTTGAATAGTATGCTCAGCCTAACCGTCTGTCTGGGGGTCAAATTTGTACTAAGACTTATTTGAGTCCCCAATCCTTTCTGGAAGGACCTTCAAAAATTAGTTGTAAACTGAGCGCCTCTATCTGAGATAATAGATATTTGGACGCCATGAATCGTACTATATCCCTAATGTAAAGCCTTTCATAATCCTCTACTGAATATGTAGTCCTAACATGTAGAAAATAGGTTGATTTTGTAAGTCTATCAACAACCACCCATATAGAATCAAACTTATGCTGGGTACGAGGTAAGCCTATGATGAAATACATATTAATAACTTCCCACTTCATAGTCGGAATCTCTATAGCCTGCAACAATCCACCGGGTGTTTGATGCTCAATCTTAACCTGCTGACAGTTAGGGCACTGAGCAACAAACTCTGCTATATCCTTTTTCATTTTGTCCCACCAATATATTTCCCTAATATCATGATATATCTTTGTTGCTCCTGGATGGACAGAATAACAAGAATAGTGAGAGTCTCCCATAACCTGCCGACGCAGCGCTATAACATTAGGGACACATAATTATCCTCGATATCTGAGGACCACATCTCCTGTAATCTCAAATGGTGTCTTCTCCTTCTAAGGGGTTGTATCTCTGTAATGAGCTAACACAGGATACTCGTACTTGCATTTCTTCACTTTAGTTACTAAAGAGGATGTTCTCGTGTCCTGAATAGGAACTCCGGTATCACTGAGTCTAGTAATCGAACTCCAAGACTAGCTAGCTGATGAATCTCATGGGCTATCCTACTCTTCCCTGGCTATAAATATGACACTCTACCCATAGATCTACGGCTGAGGGCATCGGCTATTACATTCAACTTCCCCGGATGGTATACAATATCAATGACATAGTCTTTTAGTAGCTCCAACCATCTCCTTTGACGTAAATTCAATTCCTTTTTCTTGAAAATATACTAAAAGCTCTTATGATCCGTATAGATATCAACACGAATACCATACAAATAGTGCCTCCGTATCTTTAGTGCATGAATCAACGCGGCTAACTCTAAATCGTGGGTTGGGTAATACTTTTCTTGCTTTCTCAGTTGTCTAGAAACATAAGCGACATCCTTACTATGCTGCATCAATACACAACCCAATCCAATGCCCGAAACATCACAATAGATAGCATAACCACCGGTTCCCTCTGGGAGTGTCAGAACTGGTACTGAAATCAATCTGTCCTTCAATGCTTGGAAACTCCGCTCACAAGCATCAGTCCACTGAAACATAGCTCCCTCCTAAGTCAACTTTGTCAATGGTGCTGAAAGAGAAGAAAATCCCTCTACAAATCTCCTCTAATAACCTGTCAAACCGAGGAAGCTACGAATCTCCGTCGCTGTCATGGGTCTAGGCCAAGTCTTCACTGACTTTTGGGTATCAATCGGGATACCCTCACCTGAAATAATATCCCTAAGGAAATCTACAGAATTCAACCAGAATTCACATTAAGAGAGTTTTGCGTACAACTTCTTTTTTTTGTAGAACTCTGAGCACCGTACGCAAATGATCTGCATGCTCGGCCTCTAAACGGGAATAAACCAATATATCATCGATAAATACAATCACGAACAGATTTAGAAAGGATCTGAACACACGATTCATCAAGTCCATGAATAGTGCTGGGGCATTAGTAAAACCGAATGACATAACACGAAACTCAAAGTGCTTGTATCTGGTCCTGAATGTTGTCTTAGGAATATCTTTCTCCTTAGTTCTTACCTGATGGTACCCAGACCTCAAGTCTATCTTCGAGAAACACTTGGCACCCTGTAATTGATCAAAAAAATCATCAATCCTTGGGAGCGGATACTTATTCGTGATCGTCACCTTATTCAACTTCCTGTAATCAATACACATCCGCAAGGAACTATCTTTCTTCCTCACAAATAACACAGGTGCTCCCTTCGGTTATGTACTAGGTCTGATAAAGACTTTTTCAAGCAAATCCCTCAGTTGTTCTTTTAACTCTCTCAGCTCTGCAGGTGCCATTCTATAAAGAGGAATAGATATCGGCTTAGTATCTGGTAATATGTCAATAGCAATTTCCCGCTCTAGCGGAAGGCCCGAAAGCTTATTGGGAAAAACATCGGGAAACTCATTAACCACGGGGATAGACTGAAGGGTTTGTGACTCTACCTTCAAATCCTGTACTCGAACTAAGTGATAAATATAGCCCTTTCTGATCATCTTCCTTGCCTTGAAATAGGAAATAAACCTACCTCTCGGCGATGCAGTATGACCTTTTCACTCTAGAACTGGCTCCCCTGGAATCTGGAACCGAACCATCTTTGATCTACAATCAACAGTAGCATAACAAGAAGCCAACCAATCCATACTCATTATAACATCAAATTCTACCATATCCAACTCAATCAAGTCTGCTACTGTAGAATGACTATGAACTACTACTATACAGTCTCTATATACCCATATAGCTATCACTGGATCCCTAACAGGTGTGGATACCTCAAAAAGTTTAATCAGTTTAAGTTCTATCCCAAACTTACTAGCAACTAACAAAGTGACATACGATAAGATGGAACCTGGATCAATCAATGCATATACATCATATGAGGAGATTGGTAATATACCTGTAACCACATCAGGCGATGACTCATGATCCTGTCTACCTGCTAATGCATAAATGTGGTTCTGAGGACCGTTCGAGCTAGATGCTCCACCTATGCCTCTATCATGACCGATTGGTGTCTGTGAACCTCGCTCAGGGGCACGTACTGATGATGACAAACCAACTGCAGATCCCGCTAGCTGAACTATACCTCCACCACCTCTCGTCGGATAGTCTCTCATAACATGGCCTGGATAACCACAAGTATAACAAAGACCCAACCCCACAAGGCACTGCCCGACATGCTTCTTACCACGCTGAGCACATTGTGGCAAGGGCGGCCTCATCTGATTCGACTCACACCTATACTAAGAACTAGAGGCCCTGGAATTCTGACTAGGCCCTGAATATGTGGAACGATCAAATCTCCTATAGGCAAACTGAGGGAGTACACTAGCCGACGGCTGGACTGGATACCTCAGGTACTGCTGTCTCTGACCACCTCGAAACTCACTAGAAGGGCCTGGAGATCTCCCTCTCTTACTCTGGCCTCTATCATGCTCATGATCGGCACTTTGCTTCTGCTTACGATTCTCTATACCCTGAGTGTATGCTTGAATACGAGAAATATCCATACTTGTCTGAAGTGAGACCTACATACAGTCATTAAGCAAATGCGACTCCAACCCCATCACAAACCGGTGAACCCGATCCTCCATCTTAGCTACAATAGTGGGGGCATATCTAGCCAAAGAATCAAACTGAAGGCTGCACTCCAGAACACTCATATTACCCTGCCGAAGGGTCAAAAACCTATCAACTCTGGCCCGACTAAGCGGTGGTGGCAAATAATAACGAAGAAAAGCCTCTGTAAACTCCTGCCATACTGCTGGAGGGGCATCCTCACCTCTGGATAACTCCCAAGACTCATACCAATTAACTACAACATCCCGAAGTCTACTCTAGTCTACTTTGTCTCAGTGGTCTTCATTACCCTCAAAGTCCTCTGCATCTTATCAATAAATACCTGAGGGTCCTAGTTTGGATCTACTCCAGTTAATACCGGAGGGTATAATTAATGCAATCACGAACCCTCACACTGATGGCCCTATCTGTATTACCAATACCTACCTCTTGGCGTCGAGCCTGTGCGGATACTAATCGAGTCAATAGCTGAATAGCATCTCTCATCTCCTGACCTGGTACATCTAGCTGAGGAGCTCGGTGTACAGGGGCGGGCGCTGGAGCTGGTTCCCCTTGGAGCTCTTCTAGAGAGGACAGGGTATGTGAAGTCTGAGATGGAATCTCACTATGAGACTCTCCCCGACCCCTGGTAACTCGTGGTGCTCGACTAGTAGTCTCATCAGCCACGGACTTGCCCTTCTCGGTGGCTGTAGCCTTCTTAGGCTTGCTGAAAACATAACATATCGTTAGGAAAACCTTATATCGCACGATCTAAGATAAGAAGGGAGGATAACATCCTATATGTCCTGTAGCCTCTTGTTTATAAATGTGGTGCACAACACACTCATAAACAAGACTCTACTAGACACGGTCTATAGACAACCCTAGGATAAAACTGCTATGATATCACTTTTGTCGCGACCCAGACCGATGTACCATGACGAGTGCCCGAGCCCTACCTGTCGAACACCCCTAAGCATGCTTCTAAGATATAAACATGAATTAATGATAGGTCATGTATAACATCTGTCCATAAACTAATGAATTATATGAATAACATATGCGAGAAAACATGCCCAAAAGACATATGCACATATATATACAGAATACGGTAGGGCAAACCGATAAGGCCATATGCTATCCAATTATATATGACTGTCTACAGACCTCTACTAGAGTGTACACCTATATAAACGATGGGACTGGGCCCCGTCATACCCATATATGTATACAAACATATCGTACCAAAACCCCAAAAGCGATCTAATGGAGCACACCAACTCTCACTGATCAAGGATCCCAATAATGAGGACCATCAGCCTATCTACCTGCACCTGCAGGCATGAAACGTAGGCCCCAAGCAATAGGGGCATCAGTACGAATAATGTACCGAGTATGTCTGGCATGGAAAGTAGTATATAAAAGACATAAAAGAAACATGGAGTAAAGGACTCAACCTGTGAGTCTGAATAGCTTTGTGAATCATGAAACATTTATAATATCATGCATATGCATATAAATGTCATATCATGCATAGGTATATGCGAACATAACATCATCAAGCCTCTGATGGCATCCCATCATATCATCTCGACCTCTGTGGGCGAAATCATCAACGTATACCAACTAATCAGGTGGTAATGCGTATATAACGCCATAACCTTTTCCCATACCCATATACATATAATATACGCATATATAATGCCATCTAGTCATGGGTCAATGTACATGTATAAATGAATGCAATGCATAAGGAAGTAAGTCAATAAGATCTCTCGGAATGTCATAAGATCAATGTGCCTCCAGATAAACTTTATCAACTATGTATTTTTCCGAGACCCATGAACAGAAGATATAATAACAAGACACATGTGGAATCAATAACATAGGCACCCCTAGTGTTTCTATCAATTGAGGCATTTATGAAAGTTGCGCGTTTGCTCGTTTCGTTTGTATCGTATGAATTATGCCAAAAGGAAAGAAGAGATAGCCTTAACATACCTTTGTTGCTTGGATAGCGATAGCTCATGAGTTTCCGTATGCTTTACGAATGATAATCTACATTGTATAAATGGTTTGGATCACAATTGAATCAATAAACCAAGAATTGGATTCACTACGACATTTTATCGAATACTTAGGGTGCATAAGCTTCATATCATCTTACAATGGAAATTCAACACTACTAGCTATTCTCCTCTACTCACAACACAACCACCATCACAAACAACTATACTTCGCAATGTTAAGCCATATGATAACTTAAGAAACCATTCAAAACTATTCAACAACTACAACACTTCATCAATAACTAAACTATGATCCAAATGACCTCAAATACATGGAGAAGAGACTGATATTACTTTGAACAACAAGGACAACAACACATATACATATTTATTACTATATTTCCAGCCCTTCAACACAACCAAATCCTCCTCAAATACACTACAAGAACCTTTATTTCTACATCAATAAGAATTTAAAGTGGATTTCTCCAAGTTGAAGATAAACTTATCTAGAAAGATTGTTGAATTATTACCTTAATTATTTGAAGAAAAGGGATAAGATGAACTGGAGACAAGCCTTCCCAACACCTTTACACCCAAAACTTCAAAACCAAAAGGGAAAATTTCAATATAATTGCCTTAGAGAGGGTTGTCTATATGGTGCAATTGTAAAGGGCTTCTAGTTGACTGAGATGGGGTTTATAAGAATTGTATAATGTGCAGAAGCTCCTAAATGACCTCCTTCGATTTGTAATGACTAAGGGCCTTGGATGATGGAAGAGGCAACATTTGTCTTTACTTGGCAATAGATGTTTTACAAAGAATACGTATATACACAGAAGCACCTCAACATTTCTCTACTAATTATATGACCTATAGTATGCTAATCATGTGTATTATGCATATTTACATGCTAGCATATGTTATTTTAATTTCATAACCAACCCTCATTTTACTACTGGGTATAACATCGACGTAATATTGCAGGGTGTAACATCATCCCCCCTTTGGAACATTCATCCTCGAATGTTGATGATGAGTTTTATAACCTATAGCCCTTACGAATACTTTAATATTGTCCTTGTTATTTAGGCAACTATTCGATGAAAAAATCCAAAGGCCAGGGCATCCCCCCCCCTCCCAGGCCTCTCGAATGTTAAGCTCTCAAATATTAATAGAAATTTTGGTAGAGTCTCCTCTGTAACTACACTACTTACCACAATCATCAATAACAACAATGGCCTCACACGAACAATGACATTAACTAACATAAGAATCCAGTAACATATACGCACCAAAAGGATGTTATGTCTTAGTCTTATCCTCTTCTGGAAGCGGAAACAAGTGGGGATACCTAGACTTCATGTCTTCTTCAGCTTCCCAAGTCATCTCATACACATTCTTGTTCCTCTAAAGTACTTTAACCGAAGCTACATCTTTAGTCCTCAATCTCCAAACCTGTCTATCTAGTATAGCAATGGGAGCTTCCTCATATCATAACTACTCTGTAACCTGAACATCATCAACTGACAAGACTCTAGAAGAATCTCTGATACACTTACGGAGCATAGACACATGAAAGACTAGATGTACAGACTCCAAGTCAGAAGGCAAGTCTAACTCACATGCTACCTGGCCTACCTTGCGTATGAACTTATATGGTCCAATGTACCAAAGCTAAGTTATCCTTTCTTACCAAACCTCATAATGCCTTTCATCGATGATACCTTTAGAAATACCCAGTCGTTAACCTGAAACTCCAAGTCTCATTGTCGATTATCCGCATAAGACTTCTGACGGTTCTGAGCTGCTAATAGCCTTTCCTATATAAGCTTAATATTCTCGATTGCCTATTGTACCAACTCTGGTCCTACTAACTTAGTTTCCCCAACATTGAACCATCCGATAGGCGACTTACACTTCCGTCCGTAAAGGGCTTCATATGGAGCCATCTGAATTTTGGAATGATAGATATTATTATACACGAACTCAACAAGCGACACATGATCATCCCAGCTACCACTAAAGTCTATCACACATGCCCGTAATATATCCTTAAGTGTTTGAATAGTATGCTCAGCCTAACCGTCTGTCTGGGGGTCAAATTTGTACTAAGACTTATTTGAGTCCCCAATCCTTTCTAGAAGGACCTTCAAAAATTAGTTGTAAACTGAGCGCCTCTATCTGAGATAATAGATATTTGGACGCCATGAATCATACTATCTCCCTAATGTAAAGCATTTCATAATCCTCTACTGAATACGTAGTCCTAACATGTAGAAAATGGGTTGATTTTGTAAGTCTATCAACAACCACCCATATAGAATCAAACTTATGCTGGTACAAGGTAAGCCTATGATGCAATACATATTAATAACTTCCCACTTCATAGTCGGAATCTCTATAGCCTGCAACAATCCACCGGGTGTTTGATGCTCAATCTTAACCTGCTGACAGTTAGGGCACTAAGCAACAAACTCTGCTATATCCTTTTTTATTTTTTCCCACCAATATATTTCCCTAATATCATGATATATCTTTGTTGCTCCTGGATGGACAGAATAACGAGAATAGTGAGTCTCTCCCATAACCTGCCGACGCAGCCCTATAACATTAGGGATACATAATTATCCTCGATATCTGAGGACCACATCTCCTGTAATCTCAAATGGTGTCTTCTCCTTCTGAGGGGTTGTAAAAATATAAAATAGTGCTTTAAAACTCACTTAAGTTGACTTCGGTCAACATTATGAGAAAACTGACCCAGATCAATATTTTGACGGTCCCGGTGGGTCCGTATCATGATTTGTGACTTGGGCGTATGCCCTAAATCAAATTCAAAAGTCCCTAGCTCGAATTATCGCCATTTGACGAAAACTAGAAACTTAAAGGTTAGAGAATTCCAAAGTTTGACCGTAGATTTGACTTTATCGATATTGGACTCGGATTGAAATTCTGAGAGTTGGAATAGTTCCGTTATGTTATTTGGGACTTACCTGCAAAATTTAAGGTTATTCCGGATTGATTTGACATGTTTCGACACGAGTTATAGAATTGAAAATTTCATAAACTCATAAGTCCGAATCGAGTTGTGATTTGTAGTTTCAACATTGTTTGATGTGATTTGAGACCTCGAGTAGGTCCGCGTTATGTTAAGGGACTGGTTAGTATAATTGGACGGGGTCCCGAGTGGCTCAGGTGAATTTCGGACGAGATTCAGATCGTTTAGAGCATGTTGAAAGAAGCTGGTTCTCGGTAGAACCTGTTGTAATCGCACCTGTGAAATGGTGACCGCTGGTGCGCAACCTCTTCTGCAAATGCAGGACTGCAAATGCGGAACCTCACGCTTGTGCGGCTCCATTAACGCTTCTGCGCAAATGCGACTGGAATGTCCGCAGATGCGAAATTTTGCCTGGTAGCCTGGCATCACAAATGCGAGCTTTGTCTTGCAAATGCGAGTCCGCAGATGCTGAACTTGTGTCCACAGATGCAAAAAGACTGGACAGAGTCTATAAATTCGGAAGTTGCCATTTTTACTCATTTTTGAGTTTTAAGTCCCGGATTTGGGCAATTTCAAAGGGAGTTTTTACAAGTTCGAACTGGGTAAGTGTTCCTTATCCTATATTAATTATATTTCATGATTCCATACTCATTTACATCATGAATCCGTGAATTTAGTGGGAGAAAATCATATTTTTGTAAAATCTTCCAAAAATGTAAAATGAAGATTTGAAAGGCAATCCGATGTCGGAATTCGATAATTTTAGTATGGTTGAATTCGTATTGGAATGAGTGTTTGGATTCCGTAATATTTCATCGGGTTTCAAAAAGTGGGCCCCACGTTGACTTTTGGTTGACTTTTCCGAAAATGACTAAAATTAAGTCTTTTTCGAATTGTGAATAATTTCTAAAGCTCAAATTGAATTGTTGGTAAATAAATTGCTAGGTTTGATTGGTTTGGAGAATAATTCGAAAGGAAAAGCCGTGGTCGAGTGATCACTTGAATTGCGAAGCAAGTTAAGTGTCGCGGTTAACCTTGACTTGAGGGAATAGAACATTTTAACTATGTCTTATGTGAATTTCATATGTAGTGACGTATAGACGAGGTGACGAGTGTCTATACGTCGTCAAATTGCTTGCTTCCATGTCTTTACGAATTTCATTAATTATCTGGTTTCATGAATTAATTGTTATATTAATTGATTCTCTTATTTTCATTGCCTACTATTATGCCTTGATTTCATGCCTTAATTGCTATATGTTTATTTAATTTATGTGCCATAATTGCTACTTGATAATTAGCATTTCATATATTAAATTGACTATCTCCTCCCTGATTCTACACTTAATTGATACTTGCCCATATTTGTTTCTTACATAATTTATAATTGTTGTATACTTTGTTACCTAATAATTTCTTATTAATTGTGGCATTTATTGAAGTAGTCTTACGTATAAGTGTTGTTAATTTATATTGTTGGAGCGGGTTGCATTCCGCAACGAGATTTATTTGAAAGATTATATTGTTGGATCGGGTTGCACGCCGCAACAAATTTTATTTTAAGTTTATATTGTTGGAGCGGGTTGCACGCTACAACGAAATTTAATTGAAGGATTATATTGTGGGAACGGGTTGCACGCCGCAACAAATTTTATTTTAAGTTTATATTGTTGGAGCGGGTTGCACGCTACAACGAAATTTAATTGAAGGATTATATTGTGGGAACGGGTTGCACGCCGCAACAAATTTTATTTTAAGTTTATATTGTTGGAGCGGGTTGCACGCTACAACGAAATTTAATTGAAGGATTATATTGTGGGAACGGGTTGCACGCCGCAACAAATTTTATTTTAAGTTTATATTGTTGGAGCGGGTTGCACGCTACAACGAAATTTAATTGAAGGATTATATTGTGGGAACGGGTTGCACGCCGCAACAGAATGATAAAAGAAATAATTGATTTTGACTGCCGAATTGACCTCAATTATGGATATGATTTACCTGTTTTACCTCTATTCCTGTTATTATTATTATTATTATTATTATTATTATTGTTATTATTATTTTGCGTACAAGTTAATGTAAGTGACCTACCTTAGTCTTGTCACTACTTCGTCGAGGTTAGGCTCGGCACTTACAGCATACATAGGGTCGGTTGTACTCATACTACACTCTGCACTTCTTGTGCAGATACCAGAGTTGGTCCCAACGGTGTATTGTAGATTTGCTTGGATTTAGCTATCAGAGGAGACTTGAGGTATAGCTGCACGACGTTCGCAGCTCTGAAGTCTCCTTCTACTTTATCTTAGCTGTGTGCTTTCTTTCAGACAACTTTATTTTATTCAGACCCTTATTTGTATTATTCTAGAAGCTTGTGCACTTGTGACTCTAGTTCTGAGATGGTATTTCGACATCGTTATTATTTTGGTTTGCTCACTTTAAATTCAGACATTATTCCAGTTGTTTGGATTCTTTACTATTTGATTAAAATGAATTGTTAAAAAATGGTTAAAATTATTCTAACGTTGGCTTGCCTAGCAAGTGAAATGTTAGACGCCATCACGGTCCCGAAGGTGAAAATTTCGGGTCGTGATAGTGAAACAACAACTCAATGTGGAATAACCTTTCTTTACCAACCAAAATGTCAAATAGGAGTGGGGCATGTGAAAGCATATCAAATCAACCAACAACTCATCAAAACACAAGGTAGAAACATTTAAGAGAACAATTATGTGATCAAAACATCAGCCTCGTTCCAACACATGAACAATATCAAGGTGTCACGACCCCGATTTTCCTCCATAGGATGTCATGATGGCACCTAGTCTCTACGACTAGGTAAGCCTAACAATAATAATAACTTAACAGATATACATTAACGAATTACTGAAAGCAACTGGATAATAGATAAAAAAGTTTTCCGAAAATAAAATCTCACACTACACACCCCAAAACCTGGTGCAACTGAGTCGTAAGCTCTACAAAGTATAACAAGAGTAACTACTACATCACTGTCCGAAAGGAAATACAACAGTAATGAAAATAAGGGAAGGTGACTCTGAGGCCTGCGGCCGGCGAGCAGGCATACCTTGAAGTCTCCGGTAAAAGTAGCTAGTAGGAAATCTCTATCGACCAGCACGAGCGGGCGTACCTAGATCTGCACAAAAAGATGTGCAGAAGCATAGTATGAGTACACCACAACGGTACCTAATAAGTATCAAGCTTAACCTCAGTAGAGTAGTGACTAGGTCAGGTCAAAACACCTACTAGGATATGAAATAGACAGTATAAAAAGGTAATACGGATAAGTAACGAAACGTAAAGAATAACTGATATAGAACAAGATAATAGCAAGAACTAGTACCGGAAGTTAACAATAGAAATAACATCGAAGAAGCAACTAAAGTGCTACATTGATCATGTACGGACTACAACTTCTAGAATAATAAAGAATGAAGCAACAAGAAATATTCCTTCCGTAACATTTTGCAACATGAAATAAATAGCAAGAAGCACAACGAGGTACCGCCTCATGTATAATGAAATCAAACCGAGGTACCGCCTCGTATAATCAAAAATCACAACCGAGGTACCGCTCGTATTCACATTTCTCAATTTAAATCATAATCTTTTCTTATACCGCCATGCAAGCCTTACATTTGAAAGTAGGTTTTGAAACCCGAAATAGCTACACGCACTTTAGCCCACCTTATGACGCCGTGTGGCTTCACGCAGTTCCCCTACAAGCAATCATGCACATAAGTCCCACCTTATACCGCCGCATGTACATCAACCCAAACCTTATACCATCGCATGCGCGTCAATATCATATCACAATAATAATTCGCACCACACACGCCCATATCTCACAACTTGCCAACAATAACAATATCAATGTTTCCACAATAATAGTCCATGGCTCCAACACAACGTATACGAGAATATCAACAACAACAATGGATGAAAAATTCTCAACAAGATAGATGTTTCAACAATAACCAACATCGTCTCAATGTATTAACGAGTTCCACAACTTCAACACCAAATAACTAAACGATGAGAGAAATAATGTATAACTACAATATTAGATAAGACTAACTTCATAGTAAAAGAGATAATATTCAAAAATGAGTCTCAAATAATGGAAATCAACAAGTAAAGGGATAACATGAATAATTACTTGAACAATGATAATTAACAATGAAGATGTAGAACAAGTACTAAACAAGTCAACTAAGGCATTTAAGTATGACTACGAGAGTTTTAGAACATAATAGGGCATTTCAATTAAAGCATGAAAATAGTATAAGTAGCCTAAACCGGTCAAATACTACGTACAACCTGTGTACCCACTCGTCACCTTGCGTACGCGGAATTCACTTAGCACAAATGAGTCAAACAATAGCAATCCTAAAGAGTAGTTCCCCCACATGAAGTTAGGCAAGACACTTACCTCAATTAGGCCAATTCAACACTCGAAAATAGCTTTTCATTTAGAATTCGCCTCCACACGGCTCAAATCTAACCAAAACTTGACTCAATATCATCAAACAATGCCAGGAAATTTAATTGCAATAGATAAAGTTATGATTTTTACACTTTTCCCAAAACGTAAACAAAAGTCAACCCGTACCTACCCGGTCAAAACCCAGGGCCCGCTCGGTCAAAACCCGGGTCCAATGGTAGATTCTGTCTACCCATGACCCCCACGAGTTCATATATGTGATTAGTTTCAAAATCCGAGTCCAAATCGACTCTCAAAACTCAATTTCTTATTTTTCAAAAATATGACAAAGTTTCATAAATTTCTACTTTGATTCACATGATTTTGATATTAAAATCTAAGATATGTTGATGAAGTATGATTACAAATAGACTAGAATCACTTACCCAAGGTTTGTAGGTGAAAATCCCCTCTCCAAATCGTCTCCTACTGAGTCTAGAGTTCAAAAATGAGAGAATGAAATCAAAAATCCCGTCCCTCAGCTATTTGATCAGTCGCAGATGTCACAATTGCGACCTGGGGTTCGCAATGGCGATAATTACGAACCGCGCAAATGCGAAGAATCTCTTGCAAATGTGAAGACCCTCCTAAAAAGCCAACAAAAGTCAACTTCGGGGCCGCCCGGTCAAAACCCGAGTCGAGGGAGATCTCGACTACCCGTAACCCATGAGTCCAAATATGTGATTGGTTTTAAAATCCGAGTCCAAATTGACTCTCAAATCTCAAATTTTTATTTTTCAAAACATAGTCAAAAATCCCAAAAACTTCTCTTCAAATTTCATGATTTTGATGTTAAAATCCATAAGTGATCAAGTTATAATATCAAAAGTGAATGAAAAACACCTTTCCTAAAATCGCCTTCCACCGAGCAGGGGCTCAAAATATGATAAAATAAAACTAAGCCCCAAAATCGCATTTGCGACCGGAGGCTCGCAAATACAACCTCCGCAAATGCGACCAACTGACCCCAAATGTGGAGATTGCCAAGCCTGGAGAAAGTCGCAAATACGACCAAAACTTTGTATTTGCAAAGTCAGCTCATGTCGCAAAAGCGACCAATGGATCGCAAATGCGTCTGCCCCTGCCTAGGTCCCCCTTCGCAATTGCGAGACTTGCATCACAATTACGAGTCCTGACACCCCTGCCCACTTCCGCAATTGTGATAGGTCCTTTGTAAATGCGACAATCGCAAATACAAACTAGTGCTCACATTTGTGAGACCTGCATCACCAGTAAAACCAGCAAACTAAAACAAGTCCAAAATACCCCGAAATCGATCCGAAACATCATACAAACTCCCTCGAGAGCTCAAAACACCTAAATAATATTCGGAACCACGAATCAAGCACCAAAATGCATAAAAATCGCAATAAAACTCCAGAACTTCTAAAATTACCATCATGTTTTCGATTCCTACCAAACAAACTCAGAATTACACCAAACTTTGCACGTAAGTTTCAATTGAACAAACAAACCTATTCGAACTCTCGAAACCAAAATCCAAATCCAATAGCCACAAAGTCAACCTATGGTCAAACTTACTGAAATTCAAAACCTTCAAACTATCAACTTTCGGCAAAAAGAGCCAATTCATCCTCTGAACCTCCAGAATTCAATTTCGAGCATATGACTAAGTCCAAAATCATGGTACGAACCTATTGAAGCCACCAAAACACCACTCCAGGGCCGATTTTACAAAAGTCAAACATTGGTCAACTCTTCCAACTTAAGCTTCCAAACTAGGAACCAAGCATTCTAAATCAACCCAAAACCTTCCTGAAACCAAATCAACTATCCCTGCAAGTCAAATAACCATAAATACACATACAGGAAGCTTAAAAAGGGAAAACGGGGCTCAAAGACACAAAATGGCCGTTCGAGTCGTTACATTCTCTCCCTCTTAAACAAATGTTTGTCCTCGAACAAGTATAGAGACATACCTGAAGTGCCAAAAAGGTGAGGATATCGGCTCCGCATATCATACTCGGTTTCGCAAGTTGCCTCCTCGACCGATTGACCTCTCCACTGAACCTTCACCGATGCAATGTTCTTCGACCTCAATTTTTGGACCTGCCTGTCCAAAATGGCCACCGACTCAACATATGTCAAATCCTTGTCTAACTGCACTGAGCTGAAATCTAACAAATGTGACTGGTACTCATAGTACTTCCGGAGCATGGAACCATGGAACACCGGGTGAACTCCCGATAAGCTGGGTGGAAAGGTAAGTTTGTAGGCCACCTCACCAACTCTCTTTAGAATGTCAAAAAGACCAATATATCGAGGGATCAACTTCCCTTCTTCTCGAACCTCATCACACCTTTCATGGGTGTAACTCTGAGTAGAACCCTCTCATCACGAGCCTTCCTATCAGCATAACGCTTTTGCCTGGACTCGTTGTACGAAGCCGCTCTAGAATCAACTTCACCTTCTCCAAAGCATCACGAACCAAATCACTGCCCAACAACCTAGCTTCCTCTAACTCAAATAAACCAACTAGAGATCGATATTGCCTCTTATATATTGCCTCATACAGAGTCATCTGGATGCCCGACTGATAGTTGGTAATGTAGGTGAAATTTGCTAGCGGTAGACACTGATCCTAGTTACTCCCGAAGTCAATGACATAGGCTCGTGACATGTTCTCTAAGATCTGAATAGTGTGCTCGGATTGTCTGTCAGTTTAGGGATGAAATATCGTACTCAGTTTGACCTGTGTGCCCAACTCAAGTTGCATGACTCTCTAAAAATATGATGTGAACTACGTGCCTCGATCTGAGATAATAGACACTGGCACACTATGCAGGCGAACGATCTCTCTAAGATAAATCCGAGCCAACTGCTTTGAAGAGTAGGTAGTCATGACTGGAATGAAGTGTGCAAACTCGTTCAATTTGTCCACAATGACCCACACAATGTCAAATCTCCTCAAGGTCCGTGGTAGCCCAACCACAAAATCCATGGTGATACGCTCCCACTTCTACTCTGGAAAACAAATCGTTCGGTCTCAGATGCTCATACTTAACATGTTGATAGTTCAAAAATCGTTCCACATACTCAACAATATCTTTCTTTATCCTTCCCCACCAGTAGTGCTGCTTCAAATTACGATACATATTTGAGGCGCCTAGATGAGTGGAATACTGGGAACTATGGGCCTCCTCAAGAACCAATTCTCACAACCCATCCACACTGGGCATACAAATCGAGCCTTGAAGCCTCAATACCCCATCATCACCAATAGTAACATCCTTAGCATCATTATGCTACATTGTGTCCTTAAGGACAAGCAAGTGGGGATCATCATACTGACGCGCCTTGATGAGTTAAAACAAAGATGACTGTGATACAACACAACCAAGAACCATGCTAGGCTCTAAAACATCCAACCTCACAAACCTATTAGCCAAAGCATGAACATCCAAAGTTATCGGTCTCTCCCTAGCTGGGATAAAAGCAAGACTCCCTATGCTCTCAGCCTTCCTACTCAAAGCGTCGGCCACCATATTGGCCTTCCCAGGATGATAAAGAATGGTGATATCATAGTCCTTTAGTAGCTCTAACCACCTTCGTTCCCTCAAGTTCAATTCCTTCTGTTTGAATCGGTGATGAAAACTCCTATGATCAGTGAACACCTCACAAGACACGCCGTAAAGATAGAGCCTCAAAATCTTGAGGGCGTGAACAATGGCTGCTAACTCCAAATCGTGCACTGTGTAGTTCTTTTCATGGGGCTTCAACTGACGTGAAGGATAAGCAATAGCCATACCATCCTGCATCAATACACATCCAATGCCAACCCGTGAAGCATCACAATAGATTGTATATGAACCCAATGCTGAAGGCCAAACTAGAATTGAAGATGTAGTCAAGTCCATCTTGAACCTTTGAAAGCTCTCCTGACACTCGTCAGACCACATGAATGGGGCACCCTTCTGAATTGATCTAATAAAAGGAGATGCAATGGACAAGAAACCCCTAACGAAGCAGAGATAATACCCAGCCAAACCTAGAAAACTTCAGATCTCAGTAGCGGTAAAAGGTCTGGGCCAACTCTGAACTACCTCAGTCTTCTTCGGATCCACCTTAATCCCCCTCACTGGACATCACGTGATGCAAGAATGACACTGAGTCTAACGAAAACTCATACTTGAAGAATTTAACATATAGCTTCTTCTCCCTCAAAGTCTGGAGTACGATTCATGGCTGCGAGACTACACCAAAATATCATCAATAAACACAATGATGAAGGAATTGAGGTAAGTCTGAAACACGTTATTCGTCAAGTGTATGAAAGCTACTGAGGCATTGGGCAGCCCAAAAGACATCACTAAAAACTCATAATTCCCATAACAGGTCCTTAAGGCCGTCTTATAAATATCTAAAGCCCGGATATTCAACTGATGGTACCCCGATCTCCTGTAAATCTTTGAGAATACTCTAGCATCCTGAAGTTGATCAAATAAATCATCAATACGCGGTAGTGAGTATTGCACCCTATTTTGCACAGGTCAAAACAAGATTTAACTAGTGGCTCTTCTGATGTTGATAAAAGAGGGTCGCCACCTAATATTTAAGATACATTAGGGTACCTATGTGTTTATAAGATTATTATCCTAATGGTCCGCAGACGGGTAAGATTTGGTAAGGGTTCTAGTTATTCTAAGGGGAAGGTGTTAGGCATCGCTTAAAATCTACTTGAGGTAACTCCTTAAACTTAGGCTAGGTTCGGGGAAAGGAATGTCTGTACGCTACTTAGTCATGTGCCTAAAGTCTGTAACATATTCTAAGTCTTGCTCAAAAAATCTATTATTTTGAAAAGAGGGTTGCGTATGTACTCTTAAAAGGAGTTATAGGTTTTTAAGGTTTTATAACCTATGAGAATCCTTTGGAAATGTTTATGCTTACAAAGTTGAGAAGAAAAATCTTGTGATGGACTTCTATATTTTGAAAGAAAGTTCGATTTTTTATGTATAATTTGAAACAAACAAAAGACCACTAGAAAGTATACCATGAGTTGAGATGGGTATATCTCTTTTGAAATACCAATTTTCAATCAGAACTTGCATTTAAAAACTCATTGAGGTTCATTTCCAATCACCCATATGTTTGGTTTCATTTTCTTGAAAATTAGCTTAATATTTATCTTTGCGATTCTAATCTTCTCAAAGAGAAATCGCTTTTTAGATCTGTTCAAATCCAAAACTTATAGAAAATGATTAGTGATAGCAAAATGAAATCTTTCGTTTGTTAAGAAAATAATTTATCAAAAAATTAAAAGTGTAAGGCCCCGTAAAATTCCACCTAAAATCAGAGGTTTCGTGGTGGCGAGGTAGGCTAATATGTTTGGTGATAGTAGAAATTCTTCGTGGAGAGCTTGCGAGCTACGGTACAGACCTTTTGGGTCGAACAGTGCGCTAGAAAGTTAAAGGAAAATATTAGCAGAAAAAGACATTTCTGCGGCCCACTATGCGGCCGCAGAATGGCCATAGAGTGAAGCAGAAACTTGAGCAAACTTTGTTGGCCATTATGCAGTCTATTATGCGGCCACAGAATTACTTTGTGGACCGCAGATTGCATTGCAGGATCGACATGAGGAATTCGGGAGAAGATTCTGCGGTCCGCTTTGCGACCGCAGAACGGTTGCATACCCAGGAAGCGGTACCCAGTTCCGGAGGGCCGCAGAAGCATTATGCGATTGCATATGCGACCGCAGATTTTGTTTTGGAGCTTTATTTTTGGATTTTGGTTAACCCGGCCCCATTTCACTATATAGACTCTATGGACCATTTCTTAAGTAAGAACCTGACATTTTGAGAGTAAGAAAGTGCTCTAGAGAGGGAGAGAGTTCCTCAATCAATAGTTCCTCAATTCTTACTCAAATCTTGGAAGATTAACAAGAAAAACACACTAGGTCTTCATCCTAGAGGTAAGATTCTACACCCTAACCCTCAATTTCGAAATTTAATAAAATAATAGGCAATTAGTAAGGCAATTCTTGGGTGTGGGGGTTGTTTATTTTTACATGCATGTACTATCAAGTGTTGGGGGAAGAATGTTGAGCTAAATTGGGTAGACTTTGGGTAGTGGGGCGAAAGAATCCACCATGGGAGGACCTAGAAATCATAATACCCACCTAGTGTTTGATAAAATGCTCAAATGAGCTGGAGCCATAAACTCTCTCCTAATTTGTGTTCAATTTTTCTATATTTCCAAATAGATCGAAGAAGCTAAGAATTCCGGAACATTGTAGTTATTTAAAAAGGCTCAAGGCAAGGTATGTTGGCTAAAATCCTCTTTTAGAATTGAACCCCACAATGGCCTTGTAAGTCCCGTCTTGCTCATTATAAATTGATTATTCTGAACAAGCCTTGTGTCAAAAGATATATGCGTTTGAATTGTATTCCAAACGTTCTTCTTTGTTGAATTGCTATTTGAGAAGGTGATTAAACATGAGCTTTGTGTTAATATGTCATGATTTGAAGCGTGATTTTAATGAAAATTAGCATGTCGAATTGTGTAAGAAATCATATGTGTCTAAGACCCTTAATTTGGTTAGTTTCTCAAATGTGTATCTAAAGTCTTGAATTAAAATGTATTGTTGTTGATAATCTATAAGGATGCTTGAAAGTGAAAGAAGAGGGTTGGAGATGGATAGTGTGGCCACCGTTCCATTAATAAGAGTTATACTTGTGCCCAAACGTGGTTGTTTTAACTAATGCTATGTTTCGTAAGTGTTTTCAATGTGTCTTTAGCTCTTATATATATTCATGAGTTGATATTGTGTATTTCCCTTTTTGGGAAAAGTATTTCAAGATTAAATGATATGTTACTCGTTTATGCTTCTAACTTGTGCTTTGATTGCCAGCCATTTTACTTCATTTCTTGGAAAGGAATTCATTGTGTTTAAGTCTTCATTGCTAATAACGTAAAGTTGCGATTTCCGGAATACTTTATATGTTGATGTTTATGTTGATGATCCTTGAAAGTAAAGAAAATAAAATGTGGAATATGAAGTACGGCCACCGTGCTATGAATAATGAATCTTGTGAATGGCCAAAAGAGCCAAGAAACTATTGTTGTTGTGAGTGGTTGAAACTACTAATGAAGGTTTATACAATGTGAAAGATGATGAGATAAATACATTTGTGCTTTTGTTTCCCTTGTGTGTAAACCAAAAATATTTTTGGGAGTATTATTAGCAAACCGAGGAAGGGTGGGTCATAGAGCCCACACCCGAAACTACACGTGCCGGTGTAGGGGTGGATGATGATGGATTGTGATTATTCTCCTTATTTGGGATGAGATTGATATTAGTTGTGAATTTGAAAGTCAACCCACACGGCATATGTGGGAAGGAGGCCTAGCCGATCGGGTGGAGATCGGACGCGATGTTGCACACATGGTGGTACTACTCTTGGTAACACCCTTTTTTCGCATCACATATCAAACCACATTGTCCGTGGAGATATGGCCAAGCCGATCGGGCATGATCGGACTCTGTGCTAAAAACAAGGTGGTATATCGGTGCTAATGTTCTCCCAACCAAAAATATATATTATTTGTCGTATTTTGAAAACTAGTATGTGTTAACTGGGCATTTGGATATTGTTGATTGTGACTTGCTATTTCTACGGTTTTTCCTTTCTTATAATGGTATTCTATTTTGAAAGTGGACATTTAGCTTTACATACTAGTACTATTCCATATGTACTAACGTCCCTTTAGCCGGGGGCGATGCATCTTCAATGGATGCAGGTGATTTGCCAGCAGGTGGTTTTGACCCTTGTTAGCAGTTACTCTCTATTCAGCAGATTTTGGTGAGCCGTACTCTGTTTCGGACTTTATGTCATTTGACGTTGTACGTTATATTTTGAGGTATAGCCGGGGCCTTATCACCGGCATATCCATACTACTTTTCTGTTGTACTTAGAGGCTCTGTAGACAAGTTGTGGGTGGTATATGATGTTGGGAATTACACTAGTAAGTGCTGGTATTTGGGTGAACATGTTTTTATCATATCAGTAAACTTGTTATATTTTGGAAATCATAAATGAATATCATTTAGTAGTGGAAAATATTGTGGAACACTTAACTCTTCTCATGTCTATCATATGTACTGGTTCTTATATTGTTAATGGGCAAGGTTAGGTAGTAGGCATCTAACAGGCTTGCTTAACCAGGGTATCTCGGTTAAGCACCGATCGCGCTCCCCGAGGTCGAGGCGTGACAAAAATTATTAAAGCAAACAAAATTTCAAATTTTGATTCTTTTTCCTATGAGCTTTTGGTTTGCCTATGCTTTTAACACAATCAAGGTATCAAAAATTATTCAATAGCGACTTTAGTTTCAAACAAGACATATACACAGAATAACTAAATAACAATGATTATCATCTAAAAATGAGAGGGAGGGAAAAGGCTAGACTCTTGACATTGGGACGATGGACATTCAGGCCCAGCAGATCTACAAGCAGTAGACTCCAACGAGCGGAAAGGTAGTCCAAGCTGAAACTAGGGCATGAGTTCCAAAGAACTCAGCAGGCCCAGTTCAAACATGCACATGAAAAAATAAAGAGATAATTAGTGGAAATCAATATGAAGTATAACAAGAATAAAATCACAACAAGTAATAAATGCAATGGATCCAATTCTCATTTGTGTTAATCCTACGAGGATTAATGAGATTCATTGGCCAAAGGCTTAGAGTAAAACCTTATTTCATGGATAAAATCCTCTTTTCAACCCCCGACACTTTAGAGTCCACAAGGGTCTCATGGATCCCGAGCAATGCTTGTGTCAAGGAGGGGTATCTCAACCACATATTAAGTTTCAAATCCAAATACCCTCAGCAAATCACTTTCATTCATCTCCAAAGGTTAAGACACAAATGAGGTGTCAACTTAGCAACTATCATGAAAGAAACAATGGACACGCTGGTTCAGACACACAAAACAGAAACTACGGAGAACATCATCATTAGAGTGCAAGGATATGAACAGCTCAAAATCAATCACAACATCGACTTTAGGATCAGAACCCAAATTGTAAAGGAAAGCTGCTGCAAGTGGACTTATATGGTCTAGTAATACCAATGAACTTAAGGTTGATTATAGCATGCATCAGGGCACTAAGGAAGGTTATCACACAGATATAAAAAACAAGGAGAATTACTAGCAAACTATCAGTAAACCAATTCAAGCTCAGAAGTACCTAGTTGAGTGATCTGAGCATTAGTAAGTGATAAGGAAAGACCTACACATTAGTTTCATTAGTTCTACTGAGGACTCAATATTTTAGGATCCTTAACTAGGTTCATATCACTTCAACAGATATTTCAGTGATCTTCAGAACAATCCAAAGTAAGCTTATACAGGGTTGAGACTTTACTTCACCGAACACCTATACTAACAACCTTATTCAGGCTTCTTAAGGATAACGATAACTAGCAAAGATATCAATGTAAGTAGGAAGGTCATTTTTAATCTAGTTCAAACCTAGTAGCATGATATCTAGTTTATCAGGTTCTCAAACAACTCTAGATTTATAATTAAGTCTTTATAGACAAGGACATCAACCAAATATGATACAGTGGGTAAGGATGTTCATTCTTAGTGGATGAGAACAAGACAAACAGGTCTTAATGAGTTTACTTAAGCATATGAGTGACCAAGTTTCACCATTCAACTTCCCATTTCAGATCCTATGTTCAACATTATTCACACAAGTTGTTAAGTTATTAAGACAATGGTTCAACTTTCTTCTTCTATAGAGCAATTTTTAAATAAAGAATATAGTAGTTTAGATGTGAAACTTTCTCAAATGAAAAGCATGTAAGGGTTCATGAGCATCACTGGACAAGCATAAGCATAGAGGTCAATGGGAGTTACTCAACCAACATACAGTGAGGTTTCTACAGAGTTTCATGATCATAAAATAAGGACAGATCAAATGAGTAGATGGTTTGATGACTATACTAATGAGTTCAACATATGAGTTCATACTATAATGATAGATTTGCATGAATTCTTAAGTGTATACGACATGCATAGTTTCAACAACAAACTATTCAATCAAAGCAAACGGGTCAAAGGTATGGCATGAACTATGATGAGGATCACTTTTATTGAATCAACAATATGGTATAACATTACTAATCCAAGGATCAATATAGCACAATGCAGCAAATATGAATTCTTAAGAGGACATTAGGAGAAGTTCAAGAGCATAGCTCAATTAAGTTAACTAAACATGGTAGTACAACTATTATCTAACTGACAGGGTTAGAGCATACATAGCATTGACTTAAGGCTTAGTTCAACTTATCATAAATGGTCCTACAGGATTTTCCTAGAAAAGTATCAATATCATGAAAAATATTTATCCTTCAAAGTTATGAGAGATGAGACCATATATCAGATAGCAGTATTAGAACAACATAATTTTATCAGTAATATTATCAAATCAATAGTGTAAATAGAATATAACAAGTATAGTCATGCAAAACTGGTATACATTATAAACGAGAGATGATCAACATGAAAAATATCATAAAATTGCACAATCGAGAGATAGACACAGGGTAAATATACATTGACCTTATGAAAGGCAACGAACCAAGTGAGGATTGTTCAACAACCATTGGGGGATCCCAACTCAAGACCAATACAACAATCAAACTTATAATCGGAGAAGAGAAAAACAAAAAATCCAGAGAATACTTAGTGAGGAAAACCTTAAGCTTTAACTTTTTTTTTGTGTGTTTTAGATAGTATTGATCAATGTTAGGTGAGTACATTGAATGCTACTTTTATAGTGGCATTCAAGCCCTAGGAGTCCGGTCAGATTCAAAATTGATAGTGGAAAGTGACGAAGGGATGATAATGATAGCATAGAGGTGTAATTAGAGAACTACAGAGGGGAAAAGAAGCATGGGATTTACCTGAGGCACAAGGTGGTGAGGAATTTACCGTTTAAGCATAAAGAACTGTCGGTCAAAGCCCTAATGTCTAGATATCACTACATCTGACCTCTGAATAAAGAATAATGATGATGAAGCCAGTTATAATCTCTATGCATGCTCCGATTTGAAAGAACGGGGACAAAACAGATGAAATCTTGAGTTATTCTTTTAGGTCTAGGGTTTGATTTGGGGTTTTGAGTTGTAACGATGAAAGAGGAAAGATTCAGGCGGGATTTGCGGCTAATAGGGACATAGGAGATGATTTAGGCTCGATTGAGGTGACCTTGCACTAATTTGTGCAAGGTTATTGGATTGATGGGGTTACATGGGTTGAAAGAAAAGGGAGAGAAAGAGGAAAGGAAGGAGGCCATTCAAGGTGTAAAATGATTAGGGTTAGGCCATTTCTAAGGTTAAAAGTGAAGGATAGAATCTAGGCCGTTGGATCTTTTGATCAACAACCCTGATATTTTAGAAGATAGAAATTACAAAAAATGGGTTATTATGAAAAAACGATGGACGTTGGATTTGTGTGATCCAACGGTTGCGATGGGGTATGACAAGGGTTTTAAAAAGTAGAGGAAAAATGGAGATCAATTATGGGCTACATTGGATCAACGGTCCAGATCCATTTGTGCTTATTTTGTTAGTGTAGAAAGGAGGTGATGTGGCGCAACACCATTGGCTCTCAGGGATTGGCGTAGATTGCCAAAGTGGACAAGGGGGTGGGTCTGGACCGGGTCAAAGGTGTATTGGGCTTGTGTGTTTGGCCAAATCAGTTGGTATTTGATTTAAAATATGGCCACATTGTGTTTAATTAGATAATTGCAATTGTAGCATTAGAACTTTTAGCCCCTTTAAAGAATAAGTTAATTATACTTAATTAATTCTAATTAAATGTGATAAAATATAATCATCAAATATATTATAAATTACTGTAATTTATTAACACTTTATTTACTAAATTCTGAAACTAATTTTGTATTAATTAAAGTAATAAGCGATATAATTTAAAATCAAAGATTAATTCATTAAATTAATTGTAATACTTGTATATTAAAATATAAAGGATATTTTAATAATTCCAAAATAATAGGGGTAATATAATTCATAAATATGTAATACTAAATTATTATTTTAACATTGTTAATTCATATTTCCTATTATGTTTAAATAAAAATAGGTATTATTGATTAGAAAATACTTTACCATATTTATTGCAAATTATTAAGCATAAATAAAAATCTGAAAAGCTAAGGTCAAAATTGGTCGTCAACAGGTTCCCCTCTTTGACCGAAGATGATGAAAGAGTTTGCGGGCAAAGAAATTGGACCGAGACCAATTTTGTCCCGACTCTAGGCATGTATTGTAGGAATAATGACATATGGATTTGGGAAAGATTATGAGTTGTAAGATTAGGGGCCAAATTTTGGCTTTGAATCGCCTACATACCTCGGTCTTAAGGAGGATCAGGCCTCATGTAGTTTTGCAATGATGGTTTGGAGAGGGTGATGCTTGCAGGAGTTGCCCCGGTATTGTGTAATGATGATACTGCAAGACAGGAAGATCTTGGAACCCGGACTGACTCCACAGATTGTAGATTGATTATGAGACTTGAAAGACGTGACGATTTTGGAGTTCTGCTAATCGGCCTGAGTCCTTGGCTCGTTTATGAGTTTGTTGTCCCTCATAGAGGTGTAACTTGGTTTGCTGCTTAGAAGAAGTTCCACGTCACAGTGTTTGATCTTGCAAAAGGATACATACATATCCATATATCATAATGCAAATAAGTTAAGATATGATGTAAAAAATGCAGGAATGATGATCCTTGGTTGCCAGCTGGCAGTTATTTGGGATCTCGGGGCTACGGGATGTTTGAATCTGAAGTCTCCTAGCTCTAGAGCATTATTTTTGATGCCGGGGATGGGACTTTGAATCTTACTTAAGTGTTAGGCGGGTTATGTATCGTTTTGTAACTGCCGGAGCATTTAAGTCTCCACGTGATGAGAGTATCTCCACGCGATGGGAGTAGTTGACTTTATAAATGTAAAATCTCTGCATGATGGGAGTATCTCCATGAGGTGGGAGTAGATGACTTTGAATGTAAAAATTCATGTAAGCTGCATAAATAAAATGTCAAAACATTCGAGATAAAGCAGAGAAAATAAATGAGCATGCCCAAGAGATACTCTTGACTGCAGAACTAATTTGCGGGCATCGATCGACGGAATGTATGGTGGAATTGGATGATCCATCCTTCGATTGGTGGGGTCGGCAATGAAGTTTGCAACTATCTACTTGGAATCTCTGATATGGCAGAGTGACGGTTATCTGTGTGAAATGCTCCAGTTGGCGAAGCGAACAGTTTGCTATAAACAGGGCTCTGATTGGTGAAGCGAATAGTTTGCTATATACAGGGCTCCGATTAGCAAAGCAAACATTTTGCTATATACAGGGCTCCGATTGGCGAAATCGGCGTATCAATATGTACAAGGTGCTCCAGCTGGTTGAGCATACAGTTTGCTATATACAAGGCTTCGATTGGCGAAGCCGGTGGTTTGATATGTACAAGGCGCTCTGATTGGTTGAGCAGAGGGTTTGCTATATACAGGTCACTCTGAATGCGTCCAAGACTTGGTCCCATAATACCTGCAAAGATTTTGAAGTTAGTCCTTAACCATATTAGAAAATAAATTGAATAATAAAGGAGAGGTAGGGGCTCATGAGATTGTAGCGGGTCTGTCATTGTTCTTAGTGTGCTATGGTATCCTTCCTGTCGATCCTGTGCTCAAAGAAACATCCTTAGTAGGGGGCATTGTTTTTGTTGATTATAGGTCTGACCTTGCCCGAATCTTGTGGATTATGCCACGAAGTTCGGTAGGTAGAAAGATAGAGTTTTCATTTTGAAAATCGTTTATCTTTATGGCAAATGTCGTAGGTCCGGATTATGACATATTTAGAAATTCCCTTTGACGCGAGTATCATTTCTTGGTGATTTTATCCCGTCGATGACGATTTTTGAATATTCCTCTGATGACGTAGCTTATTGCCATCACAATCATCCTAATCTAAACAAATGAATTACAAAGGCTTTCCTAGGGTTACGACCGAACCATTTCAGGTTACCTACGTATCCGAACGGAATCAGGTCCGAACATAGTTTGATAATAAGGAATGAATTATGATGGAATGACCTAGCCTGACTCAGGCAACCTACGTATTCGAATGGAATCAGGTCAAAACGTAGTTTGATTATAATATATGCAAAATGGTGAGCAATTGAAATAAAGTGGCTGAGTCTGACTTAGACTACCTAGTGGATTACCTAAGTATTGCTTCCAAAGGAAATCAAGTCATGGTGTAGTTCCGAATATATACAAAATGACATTTGGATTTTCTATTACAAAAAGAGGGAGGGAGACCGGACTCTACGTGGGTTGCCTACGTATCCCACCTTTGGAAGTCAGGTCAGGCATAGTTCTGTTACAACTAAACCCTAATTCTACTGTCTTCAAATATAATATCTCTTGATTGAGTCTGAGTTGATGGGCTTCGTGCTGACTCTACAGTCCATTTCTGCTGGGATCAATGCTCCTCCGTACAATACTCCATGGACCACATAGGGACCCTACCAATTCGGTGCGAATTTTCTTTTGGCCTCTTCTTGATGAGGAAATATCTTTTTTAAAACCAGTTGCCCTGGTGTGAACTGCCGAGGATTCACCCTTTTGTTGAATGCGTTGGCTATCCTATTTTGATACAGCTGACCATGACATATTGCGTCCATTATTTTCTCATCGATGAGCACGAGTTGTTCTTGCCTGACCCATATCCATTCTGCATCATCTAGTTTGGCTATCTGAATGACTCTCAAAGATGGTGTTTCGACCTCTACGAGTATCACAGCTTCTGTACCGTATAACAACATGTATGGCGTTGCCCCGGTAGATGTTCTCATAGTGGTACGGTAACCCAGTAAGGCAAAGAATAACTTCTCATGCCATTGCCTGTGATTGTCCACTATCTTTCGTAAGATCCCCTTGATGTTTTGTTGGTTGTTTAAACTACTCTATTCATGGCCTGTAGGCTGTGGAATTATGGTGGACGATTATGAACTTCTCGCTAATATCCCTCATGAGGTCGTTTTTGATATTGGCTGCATTATCAATTATGATTGACTCTGGAATCCCGAATCTACAAACTATATTGTTACAGATGAAATTTGCCACCACCTTCGTGACGGCCTTGTATGTAGAAGCTTCGACCCATTCGGTGAAGTAGTCGATGGCTACCAGGATGAAGCAATGATCGTTTGATCCGGCCAGTTCTATAGGTCCAATCACATCCATGCCCCAGGCGGCGAAAGGCCAAGGAGAACCCATTACGTTCAACTCATTCGGTGGAACTCGGATGAAATCCCTATGAATCTGGCATTTGTGACACTTCTACACGTAGTGGATACTATTACTGTCCATGGTCATCCAAAAGTATCCGGCTCCTAAAATCTCTTTGGCTAAGGTGAAACCGTTCATGTGAGGCCCGCACGTTCCTGCATGTATCTCTTGTAGTAATCTTGGTGCTTCAGCAACATCTACATACCTTAACAAACCCAATTGGCTTTTTATCTACATGAAAATAGTACGCATGCTGATCTTAAACCTATATCTCGATGGGGTCGATGTAATTCTTGTATGGATGTTGGATCATAGATGACAAGGTTGCAAGAGAATTGGTGAACTCGTTCTGGATTCTGGGAATATGTTTGAACTCGATCTTGGTGAACTTATTACACAACTCTTTTATGCAGTGCAAATATGGAAGCATCCTGATGATTTTGGTGGTCCATTCGCCCCAAACTTGATGTATCAACAAATCAGAATCCCCTATGATCAAAAGTTTTTTGGCGTTCATATCGACTTCCATCCTAATCCCGAGGATACATTCTTCCTATTCCTATATTATTTGTGCAAGGGAACCTTATCTTGGCTGAAGCCGGGTAATGCTACCTAACTCAGAAACTAGAACTGCTCCAATCCCTACACCTTTGAAATTTTCCGCTCCATCAAAAAATATTCTCCACCCTGGGTATGACTCTACAATGTTCTCCCCTACGAACAACACTTCTTCATCTGGAAAGTATGTGGTGAGTAGCTCGTAATCCTTGTTCACCAGGTTCTCTGTGAGATGATCGGCCAATGCATGCCCCTTGATAGCTTTTTGTGTCACGTACACAATATCGAATTCACTGAGAAAAATCTGCCATTTGGCCAGCTTTCCAAGTTGTATTTGAGCGGGTCGAGTCAGGTTATCATATGCGTGGTATATGCTGACATGTAATGCATTAACTTCTGAGCAATCCAGGTCAAAGTGCAACAAGTTCGTTCTAACAAGGTGTATCTGATCTCGGAAGGTGTGAATTTCTTGCCCAAGTAACAAATTACTTTCTCCCTCCTTCCAGTCTCGTCGTGTTGTCCCAACACGCATCCAAATGCATTATCCGAGACGGACAAGTATAGTAGCAGCTGTTTCCCGGGTTTGGGAGGAACTAATACTGGCGGATTCGACAAATACTCCTTGATCTTGTCGAAAGCTTTCTGACATTCTTCTGTCCATTTTGTAGCAACATCTTTCTTCAACAATTTGAAAATAGGCTCGTAGATTTTTGTGACTCAACTATGAACCTGATGATATAGTTTAATCTACTTAGGAAGCTCATCACATCCTTCTTGCGTTTGGGTGGAGGCAATTCTTGAATGGCCTTGATCTTTAGGGATCCAGCTCTATCCCTTTTTTGCTGATGATGAATCCTAACAACTTTCCTGCGAGAACTCTGAATGCACTATTCAATTTTAGACATTATCCCCATAATAATTTGAAGAACTTCTTTAAGTCATTCAAATGATCCGCTCTTTTTCGAGACTTGATGATGACATCATCCATATATGCCTCAATTTCATTATGGATCATGTCGTGAGAGAGGGTCGTCATGACCCTAATGCAGGTAGCACCGACATTCTTGAGACCAAATGGCATGACCCTATAACAATAAACTCCCTATGGCATGGTGAACACTGCTTTCTCCGCATCTTCTTCATGCATTAGGATCTGGTGGTATTCGGCAAAACAATCGACGAACAATTGCAACTCATGCTTCGCACAACTGTCGATAAAGATATGAATATTTGGTATAGGAAAATCATCCTTTAGACTAGCTTTGTTAAGATCTCGATAGTCCACACATATACTAATCTTCCCATACTTCTTCGGTAACGGTACGATGTTTGAAAACCATGTAGGATAATTGGTGACTCTCACCACATTCGCTTCTATTTCCTTGGTGACTTTTTCTTTTATCCTTAGACTCAAATCTGGCTTGCATTTCCTGGGGTTCTGCTTGACTGGCGGTCTGGCGGGATAGATGGGCAACCGGTGCGAGATAATTTCCGTACTTAATTCGGGCATGTCGTCATACGACCAAGCAAATACATCAATGTATTGTCGGAGGAGCTCTACCCATTCTTGCTTCTGCTCTATCTTTAGATGGATGCTGATTCGAGTTTCTTTCATGTCTTCTTCTCTTCCCAAGTTAATTACTTCTGTTTCTTCAAGGTTAGGCTTTTTCTGTCTCTCTAGATGCTCGATCTCTTGCGGGAGGTTCTCAAGCATCATGCTCTCGTCGTACTCTTTATAGTCTGGATCGTTCTGCTCAAGGGTTTCGTTACATGTCATAATCACGGAACGTGGGTTTTTATTGATTTGATTACTAAAAAGGAAAACTAAATATAAATAAGGGCAAAAAATGAACTTGCAATGATTTCAGGAAAAAATATTCTTTTTATTTCATCAAAAAGAACATCTCAGCATTCAAAGGGGCAATTTAACAAACAAGTATAACACAGTTCAGTCCTCAATCGACCATGCTTTTGTTTCAAAATTACTACAGTTCCATACTATCAAGATTCTCGACGAACCAGAGATGGGCTGGCGGTCCAATTCTGCAAGGTCTCTCCTGGTCCGGCATCCTGAATGGTTGGTGTCTTCATATCAGCTTCGCCGTAACATTCCTCGAACATGGTAACGAACAATCTTCCCATTCCGTCAACAATATCATCCTCTAGTGGTGAGATCCGACCCGAGCCAAGAACATGCTATGGTACAAAAGCCTTCTTCCTAAAGTTACCATTATTGGTTTTTCCAATTGTAGGTTGATACCCCAAACCAGCGGCATCTTTATGTCTTTTTGGTTCAATTGGCTCTGTTATACCATGTGATCGGGCTCCTAACCCAGTCTCTGGTCGGTACCCATACTTTATCATCTCTCACATTGCCATCTTTGACCTATACGGTGACTATAGATCATGGTTCTGCCCGTTCTTCTCCATTTCTGTTTCTTGCATGATTTTAACCGCATGAAAGGAGACCGCATCTAATCATTCTATGGAAGGGACTGCATGCTCCAGGTAAGTTGATGGAGAGTGGAAGGAACTGCCCCTGCCATATGTATCCAGGGCTTTCCCAGCAACATGTTGTACGAAGACGAAATATCCATCACTTGAAACAATATTGGGAACTCAATTGGTCCAATCTATAAGGCTAAGTAGATCTTTCCAATGACATCCTTCTGTGACATATCGAAAGCCCTTACTCTTACATGACTTTCTTTCACTTTCCTCAAATGAATACCCAATTCTCGTAGAGTCGAGAATGGGTAAATGTTTACTCCTAATCCTTCATAGACAAGTACTCGAGACACGACATTATCCCCACACTTGTATTTGATGTGCAGAGCTCTGTTATGATCCATACACTCTAAAGGAATTTAATTTCTCCGAACGTTAATCATGTTTGCTTCGACTATCTTTCCAATGGTTGCCACTAACACCTCGTTGGTAGTATTGCTCAAGGGATACTGTGTATCACTATTCTTATGGGATCGGGTTATTCGCCTCGACAGTGCTGAGTATCTCTTTTCCTATGGGATCGGGTCGTTCACCTCGGCATACTCGTTCTTAATACTTCAGAATTGATTTGGTTTTGCTATCAGTTGAGTTCGTGCCTTCAAGGCCGGCTATGACATTTTACTGACTTTATATTGATCCATTTTGGAGATTTTATATTAATGTTTATTTGTTTTGTTGCTACTTTTTGTACATCCTCCATTTCTACTCTATGTATTTTATTATTATTTGGCCAGTAGTAAGTGTCAAGTCGACCCCTCGTCACTACTTCGAGATTAGACTAGATACTTATTAGGTACAAGTTGTTTTACGTACTCGCGCTACACTTCTGTACTGATTGTGCAGGTACCGAGACAGGTACTTCTAGTGGTCACACGGGTGCGTAGACGCACTTTCATGCAGACTTAGTGGTGAGCTACTTACCTTACTTTATCTACAGTACCGGAGTCTCCCTCTACCTTATTTATTGTTTCTGTCTATTTTACTTCAGACAGTAGCTGTTGTAGTTTTGTATATTCCATAGATTGCTAGTGCACTTGTGGCACCGGATTTTGGGAGATACTAGCGGTTATGCATTGTTGTACTTATTATTACTATCACTGTGGTTTATGTATTATTCACACTTGGTATTTTTGGGAAAGAAGTATGTACGGTTCCATGAGATTTTATTTGTATTCGGTGTATTTAAGGAAATTTTCATTTTTAAAAGTTGAAAAGGAATAATTAAATTGGAGGTTCACGTATTGGCTTGTCTAACGGCAGCGTTGGGCACCATCGCGGCCTATTATAGATTTTGGGTCGTGACATAGTCATAGGTGTAGTGTGCTTCGAATGTGTTAAATTATAAAATGTTCATATAATGACCCAGCCGACCGTTTTATGTATTTGAGCCTTGTTTCCTCCTTTGATGCTCCCCGTATGTGTATTTGTTTTTCTATGTGACTTTCAGAGATGGTTGGTTTAGTTTCGGAAAGATTTTGGATTGAATTAGAACACTTAGTTCTAAGGTTGGAAGATTAAGTTATAAGAGTTGACCGAGGTTTGACTTTTGTAAAAACACCACGGAATGGTATTTTTATGGTTTCAATAGGTTCGTATGTTGATTTTGTACTTAAGTGTATGCTCAAAATTGAATTCGGAGGTTCCTAGGATGATTTGGCTCTTTTTGCCGAAAGTTGGCAATTTGATAGTTTAAAATTTTCATAAGTTTGTCCATGGGTTGACTTTGGAGCTATCAGGTTCAGATTGTTGTTCCGGGATATGGAATAGGTCTGTTATATCATTTAGAATTCGTGTGCAAAGTTTGGTGTTATTCCAAATTTGTTTGGCAGGAATCGGACCCTTGATTGTGAATATTGAAGTTCTTGAGTTTTCATAGCTTGCATGATGCATTTTGGTGTTTGATTCGTGGTTTCATATGTTATTTTGATGTTCCGAGCTAGCGATCAAGTTCGTATGAGGTTTATGTACTTTTATGGACGTTTGTTATAGGACCCGAAGGGCTCAGGTGAGTTTTAAGTTGATTTTGGGCATTTTGGTAAAGCTTCAAATGTTGCTGGTGCTGCAGACCTCGCATTTGCAAATGGTCTGCTCGCATTTACGATGGGACGCATTTGCGGTGGTCTTCTCGCATTTTCGATGGGAGTCTTCCTAGGGGACCTCGCATTTGCGAGGAATTTGATCGCTTTTGCGACAATAGGTTGGCAACCGGGACTTCACATTTGCAAAGTGGTGGTCATATTTGCAACATTGGAAAGGGCAGCAGGGATTTGCACTTGCGGAGAGTTGGGTCGCATTTGCGACATCTGCTGGGCAGGTTGGCTTCGCTTTTGCTATGGTTGTGGTTGCATTTGCGGAGATTGCATTTGCAGACCTCTGGTCGCAAATGCGATATCTGCAACTTGTTAGTAGCTAGGCATTTTGGGACTTAGACTTATTTTATCACATTTTGATGGATATTTTCACACATAGCTATTGGGTAAGTGATTTTTAATTAATTTTGATATTATATCTTGATTTTCATGGATACAAAAATCCTAGAATTTGAAAGGAAGTTTTGGGGATTTTTGGCTATGTTTTGTAAAATAAAAATTTAAGATTTGGGAGTCGATTTGCACTCGATTTTGAAAACTAACCATATATGTGGATTCGTGGGTTATGGGTAGTCGAGATCTACCCATAGACTCAGGTTTTGTCCGTGCATACCCATAGTTTACTTTTGTTTATTTTTTCGGGAATTGGGTAAAGATTGAGACTTTATTGTTTGGAATTAATTCTTTTAGCATTGTTTGATGTTATTGAGTCATTTTTGGCTAGATTTGAGCCGGGCGTCGGTGAATATTAAAGGAAAGTCATTTCTAGAGTATTGAATTGTCTTATTTGAGGTACGTATCTTGCCTAACCTTGTGTAGGAGAAGACCCCTTAGGATTTGGATTTAATTGCCTATTTGCGTTATGTGAAAAGCGACGTGTACACAAGGTGACGAGCATGTACACAGATGTTATGTATGGCTTGTGACTGTGTTAAACCTTAGGCTATTAATATGCCTTAATTTGGGGATGCATTTTATATGAAACATGTTTGATCCTTGTGCACTTTGTTGATAAATCATGAGCTTATACCTTTGATGAGGTTTTGGTATTATCGTTTTTGTGATAATTGTGGCACATGAGGAAATGTTGAGCGGATTGATTGGGGGTATCAGTACGAGGTCTTTGCCGTGTGATTGTGTCTATTGTTGTGCGCGTAGGAAAAAATAATGGTGGCATTTTCTCGGGTTGCCCACGTGACAAAATAAGAGTGTCTAAATGCGCACGTGGCGAAATAAGGAGGGCATTTTTATTATTATGTGCTCATACGGCAACATAAGAGGGACATTGTTGATGACATTATGTGATAATCTGGGAGCGTCTTTGTTGATGTTTTTTATGTGTTGAAATAGGGTTGATATTCTGATCATAAGCATTTTCTCATAAAACTCCGTTTTGTATTTTTAATGAGATGTTAGTTGAATTTGACATGTTATTATATGCCTTTAATTTGATGATTTGATGATAAAAGTAGATTCTTTTACATTGAGTTGTTATCTATGTTTTAACGAGATCGTTTGTACATTTTCCATTACATATTATATTGCCAGTTATTGATTCAATGCACAAGTTATTTGTCTAGTGAGTATCATGTGACTTGAATCTCGTCACTACTTCACCAAGGCTAGTCTTGATACTTACTGGTTACTAAATGCGGTATACTGTAATGACCCGGCTGGTCGTTTTGAGTGTTGTAGCCCCGTTTTCCCATTTACTACTTATTCTATGCTATATTGTTGTTATGTGACTTGCCGGGGTAGTTGGTTCGGTTCCGGGGATGTTTCGGAATGAGTTGAGATACTTAGTCTCAAGGTTGGAAGCTTAAGTTGAAAAGGTTATCCGGATATTGACTTATGTGTAAATGGCTCCGGAATGGAGTTTTGATGATTCTGATAGCTCCATTGGATGATTTTGGACTTAGGAGTGTGTCTATATAGTGATTTGGAGGTCCGTAGTTGATTTAGGCTTGAAATGGCAAAAGTTAGGAAATTAGAAGTTTTGGAAACTGAGAATTTTAACCGAGAGCTGACTTTATGGTTACCGGGCTCGGATTTTGGTTCCAAGAATTGAAGTAGGTCTATTGTGTCATTTATGACTTGTGTGCAAAATGTGAGGTCAATCGGACTTGATTTGATAGATTTCAGCATCGATTGTAGAAGTTGAAATTTCTTAGTTTTCATTAGGCTTGAATTGGGGTGTGATTCGTGTTTTTTATGTTGTTTGATGTGATTTGAGGCCTCGACTAAGTTCGTATCATGTTTTAGGACTTGTTGGTATGTTTGGTTGAGGTCCTGGGGACCTCAAGTAGAGTTCGGATGGTTAACGGATCGAAGTTTGGAATTGAAGGATTGCTGAAGTGCACCAGGTCTGGTGCGATCGCACCTGCGGAGTTTTGGTCGCAGGTGCATGGCCGTAGAAGCAAAAGATTGGTCGCAAATGCGGCTTGGGCGAAGCTGGGCAGTGGTCACAAGTGCGAGGGTTTATCCGCACTTGCGTGGTCACAGATGCGGGGATGGCGTCGTAGAAGCGAGGTTGACTGGGCTGCTGATGGGTCGCAGGTGCGAAGGAAATGCCGCATCTACTAGCCCGCAGATGCGCGTGTGGCTTCGCAAAAGTGGAGGGTGAACTGGAAAGGGTAGTAACGAATCCCGTTGCACAGATGCGAGCCCGCAGATGCAGGATTAGGACCGCAGAAGCGATGGAGCTGAGTTTAAGTGAGTTCCACAGATGCGGAGATTTGACCGCAATAGCAGTATCGCAGAAGCGAAGAAAGGGCCGCAGGTGCAAAAAGCACTAGGCAGAATATATGTCGAAGGATTTTTGTGATTTTCATCATTTTGAACATTTCAAACTCAGACTAAGGCTATGTTTGAGAGGGATTTCGAGGGGTTTCTTGAGGAAAGTCACTTGTGACCATTTGTATTCAATAATATTGTTTCCCCATTGAATTTCCCACCTAGTTTGTGTGTTTTTGAGGTGAAATTTTGGGAGTTTGAGGCTAGGGATTTGGAGAGCTAAATTTGGGGATTTGAGTGGCGATTTGGTATCGAAATTTGGTAAATATGGTTGGACTCGTGGTTGAATGGGCTTCCGGATTTTGTGACTTTTATCAGATTCTGAGATGTGGGCCCGAGGGTCGACTTTTGAGTTGACTTTTTGACTTTTGAATAAGAACTTAGTATTTTCGTATGAAATTGATTCCTTTAGCTCATGTTGATTGTATAGAATTGTTTGTGGCTAGATTCGAGGCGTTCGGGGCCGATTCACGAGGCAAGGGATTATTGAAATAGAGATTTGCACGGTTTAAGGTAAGTAACACTTCTAAACTTGGTTCTAAGGGTATGAAACCCCGAATTACGTGTTATGTGATTGATGTTGAGGTGATGAGCATGCTAGGAGACGGGCGTGTGGTCGTGCACCATAGTAATTATGATTTAGTTGATTCCATGGAACTGTGTAGCTATCTTATCTGAACATTATTACTGAACTCTATGTGTTAGAGCACTTGAGTTGTGATTTATGCTAGAAATCATGTCTAGGCTATATGTTGGTGCTATTGGGACCCACAGTGGTCGTTCTTTGCTGTTGAGTTATTTTCTTAATTGCAGTTATGTACTCAGTCGCATTCATCATTGCGTATCATATCTCATTTTCTGTTATCATATATTGTCACATCCTGTATCATTGATTTGGGCTGATTAGCATGAGTGTTGTGACCCCGAGAGACTGGAGAGATTGATGACTGAGTGAGGCCGAGGACCTGTCTATGAGTAATATTTATGGGATCGGGCTACACGCCGCAACATGATTTATTGATTCATGCCAAGACTTGGCTTATTATAGCGCTTGGGCTGGATCTGCCCCTCCGGAGTCTACACACCCATAGTGAGTGCAATTGCTATTGATTCATTTGCATTGGGCTGGATATGCCCTGGATTTATTTGCATTTGGGCTGGATCTGCCCTGGACTTATTTGCATTTGGGCTGGATCTTCCCTGTACAGTGCTGAGTGATTGAGTGTGATGAATGAGAATTGAGACAGTCAGGTTGAGTACTCCGGGGGTGTGAGTACGCGGGGATTTTATTGTGTTGCATCACATACGATATGCATATTGGCATGTAGATATAGAGATGTCATATTCCTCATATTAGTCAGACTTGACATATTTTATTTGTTCTGAGTTTATTTGTTAAACCTGGAAGCATTCCTAAATTCTTGTACCGTTACCTGTAGATTATGAAATTTTGAGATATTACTGTCATATTTTTCCATAAAATCCTGTGCTGTTAATTCTGTATAAGCTGTAATGTTCTAGCTCATCACTACTTGTCTAAAGGTTAGATTTGTTACTTATTTAGTTGGTTGTACTCACGCTACACCCTGCACTTCATGTGCAGATCTAGGTGTTTTCGGTCACGGCGGTTGCTGATTCTCAGAGTTTTCAGTCATTCAGAGATTATCGAGGTAGCTACCTTGGCGTTCGCACACCTTGACTCTCCTCCCCTTCCCCTCAGCTTACTTATTCAGTTTCTGTTATTCTTAGACAGTGTATCAGATTTAGTATTGTATAGATGCTCATGTACTCAGTGACACCTTGGTTTTGGGAAAACTTCTGTATTGAGTTGTGACGGTTTTATGAGATTTTTACTTATTTAAACCTGTTTTAGTATATTCTAAATTTTAAAGTGTTGGTATATCTGAGTTATCGGCTTCCCTAGTATCATGATAGGCGCCATCACGACATGTGGAGTTTTGGGTCATGACATATACTTATATTACACTTCCGTTTGTTTATGTACCAATTCAGGTGTTGGTGGCAGCGGACCCCGAGAGTGAGGGCTTGCTTTGTTCGACAAAATTCAAGGTAGAGCTGCATGTTGTGGCAGTACCTTGGAGTCTCATCTTTTACATAAATAATGTTAATGTTACCTTTGAACAATATTGTATGTTTTGAATATTCTGTATGTATCCCATTAGAGTTCATGATTCTATACTACCTAGTTCTGAGAAGATGTATTGAGTATTGCCACCATGACTTGTATTGACTCTATTTCCGCTTTTATATTAAACTCTGCCTTATTATATCATGTTTTACTAATTTAATATTGTTAAGTGATAGGCTTACCTAGTCTTAGAGATTAGGTGTCATCACGACCCCTTTGGCGGGATTTTCGGGTCGTGACAGTTCAAAGATGGTGTAAATTGTTGGTTGACTCGAGGACGAGCAACGTTTTAGTATGGGGTAGTGATATTTAGCTATTTTCATGACCCAAAATCCACCTAATCGTGATGACACCTAACCCAACCCGCTAGGTAAGCCCAATAACAGTCAATACAATTCTAATGAAATAAAGTGGTTAACAATTGATATAACTGAATTCCATACAATATCCCAAGGACTGGTAGCACAAGTTATGGGAGACTACAATTTAGATTTACAAAACCGATATTATAAATAAACACAATATCTGTTTGAATTTTACATAAATAGACACTCAAACCTAAGCTACCATGAACAAGAGATAGCTTGAATCTGGACCTCGGGTACGTCTTCAATGTAAGGCTTCGTCTCCCATAGCTGCACAGCTCCAAGATCTGCACGCAAGGTACAACAGTGTAGCATGAGTACCATCGATCCCATATACTCAGTAAGTATCTTGAATAACCTCAGTAAAGTAATGACAAGGGTTTTAAGTCAAAAACTACTAACTAATATAACATGTTCAGTAGATTTGCAATAGAAACAATACTAGAAATAACAAAGAAGAATGCAAGAACAAATATGCGAAGTAGTAATGATTACTAAAAGAAATCACAGTCAGTTTTATGAATTTCACAACCAATCCTTTTCTAAAAGCGATAACCACCAAACAAAATAGTAAATCCATGAACTTTCATAGTATGAGGAATATATTCAAGATATCAAATCAAATGGCACAACAACACCCTTCATGCATTTATCTCATCCTTACCAAATATATGAATGTATATCAAATCAATTAGCACGGCAACACTCTTCAAGCATTTATCTGATCCTCACTGAGTATATGTATAACAGTACCAACCAAATAAAATAAATGTCAATAATATTAACTACGAAGTAGAGAGTACACAAATAGAAACAATAAATAAGTCGGAAGCATATGAAAAATAGAATAGATGAGATAGGAGGCACAAAAGTAGTGACAACAAGTAAGGTAGAAGAACATAGATCTCAACAGCTAATGAGGTAGAAGGTTTTGGTGAAATCACAACAAACGAGAAAAAGACATAAATGTACATATAACAAACAAGAAGGTAAACATGAACATAACGATAAGTAACAAATAGAAGGAACGAATAGAACAATAGCAAGTAAGGAAAAAGGAAAATATGTGACAACCACAAGCATCATAAAAAACATAGGTTCAACAGTAACAACACAAGATAAAGGCATAAACATATACACAAGGAAACGATATCACAACATAATGCATGTCTCATGTCCTCACCTCACGGAAACACAATTCGTGCCTTGAACACTTGATAATATAAAAAACAATTGAACGATATCTCCCTTCGTGTTTTTACTCTCATCCTCACATGATAATTTAAATGCAATGATATGGCATCACCCTTCATACTTTTTGTCTCGTCCTTACGTGATAATGTAAAAAAAATAGCACGACACTATCCTTCATGCATTATAATGTATATGAAATGGCACGGCATCACCCTTCGTGCTTTACACTCGTTCTCACATGATAATGTATAACAATGGCACGACATCATACTTCGTGCTTTACTAGCTTCCTCACCACACACACACACACACACATATACATACATCTATATATATATATATATATATATATATATATATAAACATACACATACACACACATCAACAACAAGCAAGACAGGAAGCACTGATAACATCAAAAAGAGTGGTTAAGCAAAATACACCACGTGAACGAGAATCATAACTCTTGCTGAATTAAACAATTCAATAGATTTCAAGAACCCCATTTCTAAATTATCTCAACAAATCTCAAAAGTGATCTTCAACTCAAGTGTGGAACCCGAGTATCTCAAGAATATCAATCGTAACAATGTATTTGTGATTAGGTATAGTGATGACCGAATTTAGCACATCAACAGTTTCACAAAAAAAGTCCATCAAAGTTAGTCAAAGTTATAATAAGCCGAATCATTCTATCTAGCATTGAATTTCATTTTCATATTATTATAGGAGTCAAGTAAAATATGAGGCAAGAAATTCACAGTCCTACAAGGCACAAAATATCGTATAATCTACCCCTAGCATGGGCACATGCATATACGCTCGTCAACTCATATATGCATCACCCCCGCATGTATCAAACAATATCATTTTATTAGAAAATATTTACCCAACAAAGCTAGGCAAGACTCTTACCTCAAACGGTGACTAGTCTAGACGAGATTCAAGTAGAATTTTGGAAAGATACGAGTCAAGAAAGTTTGGAGTGGCTTACTTGACTGTTTAATGTTATTTTTAGGACTAAGAAGATACCCGAAGAATGGAGGTGGAGTTTGATGGTTGCATTATACAAGAACAAGGGTGATGTCCAGAATTGCAACAACTATAGGGGTATCAAGTTGCTGAGTCACATTATGAAAGTGTGGTAGATGGTGGTGGAGAGGAGGGTGAGGAGAAGTGTGTCTATCTTGGAGAATCAATTCAGATTGATGCCGGGGCGGTCGACTACTTGTTACAATACTATTGGTTATTTTGAGCATTGGCAATCTGTTCGATGATTTGAGGTCTTGAGTAGCTTTATAAGATGCATTACCAATTTACGTTCATGGTTGGTTTGGTTCCGAAAAGATTTCGGAGTGATTTGAAATACTTAGTTCCTAATATGGAAACTGAATTTGGAAGTATTGACCAAGTTTGACTTTGGTATATTTGACCTTGGATCGAAGTTTTAATGGTTCTGTTAAGTTTGGATAGTGATCTTGAACTTGGGCGTATGTTCGTATTTGAGTATCGTTGTTCATAGATGATTTTGAGGCTAATTTCTGAATGTTGGAAGTTTGAAGGTTTGGAGAGTAGATAGGTTTGACTCATAGTTGAATTTGTTTTTGGTGTCCGTTTTGGTTTTTGAGCCTTGGAATATGTTTGTATGGTGATTTGTGACTTGTGTGCAAAATTCGGGGTCATTCCAAGTTGTTTAGGCGTATTCGGTGCAAGTTTGGAATTTGAAAATTTGAAATAGTTCATTAAGCTTGAATTAAAATGTGATTGGTGGTTTTGATGTTATTTTCTAGGATTTGAGGCCTCGAGTAGGTCTGTGTTATATTTTTGGACTTGTTGGTATGTTCAGATAGGGTCCCGAGGGGCTCGGGTATGTTTTGGGGTGGTTTCAGACTATTTCTCCCTTGTTGTTGATTGCTGGTTTCTCTGATTTGCTGATGCTGAGAGTGTTCTTCACGATCACGAAGTGTTCTTGCAGTAGGCTGGATGTTCTTCTTCATGTTCATGACACTGGAGTCGCGCTCGCAGTCATTGAGGCTTTAAGCCTTCGCGTTCGTGTGTAGGACCCCGCGTTCGCGGTTGTTAAAGCTTCAAGCCTTCGTATTTGCGTGTAGGACCACGTATTCGCGTAGTGTTGAATTAGGTTGGGAATGTCATGTTTGTTGATCTTCATGTTCGTGAGAAGAAACCACGCTCGCGTAGGTCTGTGAAGCCATGCATCGCGATCACGTGCCTGGGCCACGTTCGCATAGGGGTGTCTTTGAGGCAATTGAATAGGTTATCGAAATTTGTGAGTTTTGTCGGGTTTGGGGTACATGCTTGGGTTGACGTTTTGGTTGACTTTGAGTATTTGATTAAAGATTTGGTCTTTATTGTTTAGATTTGATTCTAATGGCATTATTTAATGTTATTGAGTTGTTTTTGGCTAGATTCGAGCCGTTCGGAGGTTGATTTACACGGGAAGGCATTTTTTGAGTATTGTTTTGACTTGTTTGAGGTAAGTATCTTACCTAAACTTGATTGAGGTACTAGTTGCCTGAGTTATTAGTGATAGTTACGTGCTACGGATGGCGCACATATGAGGGGTTGAACCCATGTGCATGCACTGGGGTATTATCCATGCTCGGGGTAGTGTTTAGGCTATGATATGCCTTGAATTGATTGCTAAGCCTCATTCTAATGACTCTGCCGGTTATTTTTTGTATTTGAGCTTCGTTTCTTCTTTTACAGCTTCACGTATGTGTATTTGTAGTTTTATGACTTGCAGGGGTGGTTAGTTTCTTTCGGGGAAGTTTTGGAATGATTTGGATCCATTAATTCTTAGTTTAGAATCTTAAGTTGAAAATATTGACCGGGGTTTGACTTTTGGAAAAACGACCCCGGAACGGTATTGTGATGATTCCAATAGGTTCATATAGTAATTTTGGACTTAGGTGTGTGCTCAGAATTGAATTCGGAGGTTTCTAGGTTGATTTGGCTTGTTATGCCGAACGTTGAAAGTTTAAAGGTTTGTAAATATCCTAAGTTTGACGGTAGGTTGACTTAATGGCTATCGGTTCGGATTGTGGTTTAGGAACTTGGAATAGGTCCGTTTTATGATTTGGAACTTGTCTGCAAATTTTGGTGTCATTCCTAGTTGGTTTGATAGGAATCAGACGCTTGGATGTGTTTCTAGAGATTCTTGAGCTTATTTTAATTTTCTATGTTGGGTGTTCGATTCATTGCTCCAGATGTTATTTTGATGATTTGGTCATTCGATCAAGTTCGTATGACGCTTTTAGATTTATGTGGATGTTTGGGATAGAGCTCCGAGGGGTCAGGTGAGTTTCAGACGTATTTCAGACTAATTTGAGTTAGTTTCTCAGCAACTGGTGTTCTGGTGCTGCAGTTACTGCAAATGCGAGCACCCGTTTGCATTTTTGATCATCGCATTTGCGGAATCTACATGGAATTTGCAAAGGGTTCAGTGGGTGGCAGACTTTGCATTTGCGAAGCCAGCCTCGCAAATGCGAAGAGGGACTAGGTTGGGAGTTGTTCACTTTTGCAACCAAACGACCGCTTTTGCAAGGGGGACTTGCATTTGCAACATTCCTTGGGTCTGTCAGGAAACGCAGTTGCGATGAGTCTATCGCATTTGTGGGGTTCGCATTTGCAAACCCCAGGTCACATTTGCGAGATCTGCAGCTGAACAAAATAGTGGGACTTTGGGACTTAACTTCCTTTATCACATTTTTGATTCCTAGACTCGGTAGGAGGCGTTTTTTAGGACATGTTTTAAAAATAACTATTGGGTAAGTGATCTTGATCCAATTTCAATTATATTACATGATTACTTATGAGATTTAAAATCTAATCCAGGGAATTTGAAGAGGGTTTTTGGAAAATTTTGGCTATGTTTAGAAAAATGAAATTTTGAGATTTGAGAGTCGAAGGACTTGGATTTGAAAACCAAACACATATATAGACTCGTGGGTTATGTTTAGTCCAGATCTACCTTTGGACTCGAGTTTTGATAGGGCGAGCCCGGGGTTGACTTTTAAAAAAATTGTGTAAAGATCTTAACTTTAATTGTCAGATGGTTTCTCTTGCATTGTTTGATGATATTAAGTCATTCTTTATAAGAATTGAGCCGTACAGAGGAGAATTTTAAAGAAAAAGCTATTTTGAGTGTTGATTTGGCCTAATTGAAGTAAGTCTTGCCTAACTTTGTGTGGGGGAACTACCCTGTAGGATTTGGTCTAATTACATTATTTGGATTATGTGAAAGACGTGTACATAAGGTGACAAATATGTGCATGGGCTTATATGTGGTAATTGACCGGTTTAGACTCTTAGGTTATTATTATATCTTTAAATTGAAGTTATTGTTACATAGAATATCTTTCATTGTTGAGTTATTTTCCTGTTTCATTGTGTTGTTGTTGAAATTCTTGTATACATCGTTGTTGAGCCGTGGGCTATGCGTTGTTGTGATGTTGGTATTGTTATTTTGGCAGTGTTGTGGCATATGGGCACATGTGGTGCGAGATAATTATTGTGTTATGATGAGATGCACATACAGCGGCATACTAGGGTACCTGTTTAATTATTAAGATCATTATCCTATTAGTCTACAAACCAGTGAGATTTGGGTAAGGGTTCTTGTTCTTCTAAGGGAAAGGTGTTAGCCACCCCCTAGATTCTACCTAAGGTAGTTCCATAGGACTTAGACTAGGTTCGGGGAATTAAATATCTATATTCTACATGATTAGTGCTTAAAAGTGTATAGCTTACCCTATGTCATGTTTAAAAACTTATCATTTTGAAAGGGAGATTGAAAGGAAAGTATAGGTTTTACTTATAAAAATCCTTTGAAAAATGTCTACATAATTGAAAGAATTTTTGAAGTGTATTTATAATGTCTATGTTTGTAAACTTGTAAACATGGCTAGGTTTTAACATATTTTATCTTTGAAATAAAAACGGCTATTTGTGTAATTTTAGTAAAGCAAGGCTATTTGAAGAAGTAGGCTTTAGATATACCTTACAATCAATTTCAAATCTTGTACCCAAGTTTAGAAGAAAATCGTTTGAGGTATCCTTGACTACAACTGTGTTTGTTTTGATTTGTAGAAAACTTGACCTTGAAATTGTTTGCCCGATTTTGGTTTTTAAGAAACGGATTGTCATCTTTTGAATCTATTATTAAACTTCAAAGAATTCCATGAAAACGGTAAGTACATGTGAAAGTGAAAACTATATAGCATAAGTGATTAAGTATGTTGAAGTTACTTAACTAATGCAAGAGAGCAATTCCTTTTAATTTTACCTATGGTTTTTAGCTTACCTAGGTGTCACGACCCAATTTCACTTATAGGTCATGATGGCGTCCAACATCACAGCTAGGCCAGCCAACTAGTGAATTAAACATATATTTATTCTTTTAATATTTTTTCGAGGAATTAAACTCTTCTTACTTGCAAGATTTAAGAAAATATAAATTGTTCTAATTAAATAAAGCTAAGAAAAACATTTAATACACAATTCTACTAGTGTGTGTGCCAAGATCTGGTGTCACAAGTATATGAGCATCTAGTAGATTATACAAAAAATCTAAATATTGTCTGAAATAAAAATAGACAGAATACAAAATACAAGAAGAGGCACAAGTCGCTGCAGAACAACTCAGAAAGGCAGCTCACCACTAGGCCTCGGGGTAACGTGGATGCCCTCCGGTAGGACCACCGAAAACTCCTGTCTCAGATCCTGCACAAAAAGTGCAGCAAGTGTATCAAAAGTACGTAAACAACGTGTACCCAGTAAGTATAAAGTCTAATCTCGAAGAAGTAGTGACGAGGGGTCGACTTTGACACTCACTAAGGGCAATAATATAAAAATAGGAATATTAAAATTAACATGATTTATGTGAATAACAATAATTTTTCTTAACAAGCGGAAATAAATAATTTTTTCAATTTCAGTAATTTCCAATTTATCAATTAGCTTCACAAGCTGCAATAGAATGACAATGTATCGTGTAATTATTATTATTAGGGACAATTTCTGTCGAGGTCGTACGACCCGATCCAGAGTATCGTGTACACTGCCGAGGGACATGCGGCATGATCCATAGATGCATATATACTGCTGAGGCATTCGGCCCGCTCCACAAGAAAGGAGAACATTTTCTTATGTACCCCCAAAATGTGAAGTTAATAAAGGATAACACATAAGGATGTACAATTTCTATTGACAATCAAGTAATTTGCACAAAAATTCAAGTATGTGAAATCTCGGTCCTTTACTATTTCCTCTAACAATTACAAATATAATTCCAGTACTTTAATTAATAAAGGATGCAATTATCACAAGTAATTCATGATTTGAGTCCTAAACTACCCGGACATAGCATAATTAGTAGCTACGCACGGACCCTCGTCACCTCGTGCGTACGTACCCCCACATTTAGCAATAATTATTAATTTAAATCACCTATGGGGTAAATTTCCTCTTACAAGATTAGACAATAGACTTACCTTGTCTCAAATTCCACTTCCCGATCACAATGTCGCGTTAAAGTCTCAATTCGATGCCGAAAACTCCGAAACTATCCAAATGTTATATAAAATAATTAATGCATGCTCAATAATTCTAAATTAAACTCTTAAATTAATTACCCAACCCAAAATAGTAAAATTCCTAAAGTTCACCCCGGGCCCACATGCGCGGATTCCGGCAATTTTCGGAAGAAATCGTTACCCATAATCTCAAGAACTCAAATATATAATTATTATCCCATTCCATAACCATTTTCGTGGTTAAACTCTCATTTTTATCAAAATCAAGGTTTTTCATCTAAACCCTTGATTTTTATGATTTACAGGTTATAATCCACATATAATCTATGTAGAATTAACTTACCTTCAAGTTGCTAGTTTAAATCCCCTCTCAAAATGCTCTAAAATCGCCCAAGAATGAAGAAATATGGGCTAAAATGGTTGTTTTCCCGTTCCTTTAAACGTTCTGCCAAACAAGCCTCTCGCTTCTACGGCTCTACATCTGCGGAAAAGACTTCGCAGATGCAGCTCCCCCCTTAGCCGGCTCGCCCACTTCTGCGGTCAGCAGCTCGTATCTGCGAGACAGCTTCTGCGGTGAATGCGCCGCACCTGCGTTGGCTCCTGCTTCTGCGGCCCTTGGACCGCTCCTGCGGTCGCGCATCTGCGCCCAGCACATCCGCACCCGCAACTTCTGGACTGCCAACACTTGGCCGCTTCTACGAGCTTTGGGCTCGCACCTACGGTTGCCCATGCGCATGTGCGGTTTCACCAGAAGCTGGAAGCTTCCGCTGTTCCTCCCAAGTCCAAACTTGGTCCGAGCCTCGTCTGGTTAACACCCGCGGCCCCTGCGGCCCCACCCGATCATACCAACAAGTTTGAAATTATAAAATGGACTCGCTCGAACCCTCGGAACGTGTAAAACAACATCAAAACTAAGAATCATACCTCAAACCAAATTGATTCAACTTAGAATTTTCAAATTCTTCAAACTTATTATGAACGCGCCGAAACATACTTAAACTAATCAGAATGATACCAAATTTTGTGTGCAAGTTTTAAATCACCATACGGAGCTATTCCCAAGATCAGAATTCCAAACGGACCTCAATTACTATAAAACCTACTCCAAACCGAATTTAAAGAACCTTAAACCTTCAAATCGTTGATTTTCACTATTAAGCGCTAAAATGCTCCCGGGTTGTCCAGATCCCGATTCGAACATATGCCCAAGTCCAAAATCATCATATGAACCTATTGGAACCGTTAAATTCCGATTCCGGGGTCATTTTCTAAAAATGTTAACCAAAGTCAAATTTGCCCTTTTAAAGCCAAACTAAGGAACTAAGTGTTCCGATTTCAACCCGAACACTTCCAAATCCCGAATCAACCATCCCGTAAGTCATAAATTAGTAAAATCACATACGGGGAGTCTTATTTAGGGGAACGGGGTTCTAAAAGACAAAATGATTGGTTGGGTCGTTACATTCTCCACCTCTTAAACAAACGTTCGTCCTCGAACGAGTTTAGAATTATACCTGGAGTGCTGAATAAGTGTGGATATTTGCTCTGCATTACTTCCTCGGCCTCCCAATTCGCTTCCTCGACTGGTTGGCCTCTCTACTAGACTTTTACCGCAGAAATCTTCCTGGACCTCAACTGGCGAACCTGTCTATCAACAATGGCAACTGGTTCCTCTTCATAACCCAAGCTCTTATCTAGATGTACTGTACTGAAGTCTAAAACATGTGACAGGTCGGCATGATACTTACGGACCATAGATACATGGAAAACCGGATGAACTCCCGATAGACTGGGAGGCAAAGCAAGCTCGTAAGCAACTTCCCCAACTCGTCTCAATACCTCAAATGGACCTATAAACCTTGGGCTCAACTTGCCCTTTTCCCAAATCTCATGATTCCCTTCATCGGTGAAACATTCAAGAGAACTTTCTCACCCACCATAAATGATAAATCACGTGTTTTCCAATCTGCGTAACTCTTCCGTCTGGACTGTGCTGTACGAAGTCACTCCTAAATTAACTTTACCTTTTCCAAGGCATCCTTCACCAAATCAGTACCATATAACCTAGCCTCACTGGGCTCAAACCACCCGATGGGCAAACGACATCGCCGACCGTATAAAGCCTTAAATGGAGCCATCTCGATGTTGGATTGGTAACTGTTGTTATAAGCAAACTCGGCCAAAGGCAAGAAACGATCCCACATACCTCCGAAGTCAATCACACATGCCCTGAGCATATGCTCCAAAATCTAAATTGTCCGCTCAGACTGCCCATCGGTCTGCAGATGAAAAGCAGTTCTGAGCTCTATATGGGTCCCCAATTCACTCTATACTGCTCTCCAAAAATGTGAAGTAAGCTGAGGGCCTCTATCTTATATGATGGAAAGTGGCACACCGTGAAACCGAACTATCTCCTGAAAACAAATCTAGGCCAACCTCTCTGAAGTATACGTAGTCACAACCGGAATGAATTGTGCTGGCTTGGTCAACCTGTCGACAATGACCCAAACTACATCAAACTTATGCAAAGTCCGCGGCAACCCAACTACAAAGTCTATAGTAATGTGTTCCCATTTCCACTCCGGTATAGTCATCTGCTGAATTAGGCCACCGGGCCTCTGGTGTTCATATTTAACCTACTGGCAATTTAGACACCTAGCTACATACTCAAATATGTCCTTCTTCATTCGCCGCCACCAATAATGTTTTTTCAAGTCACGATATATTTTTGTGGCACCCGGATCAATAGAATACCTAGACCTGTGTGCCTCCTCTAGGATCTTTTCCCTCAACCCATCTACATTAGGAACACATAGATGACCCTGGAGTCGCAGAACATCATCTTCACCGATAGTAACCTCGTTGGCACCACCTCTTAGTACTGTTTCTCAAAGAACCAATAAGTGTGGGTCATCAAACTGGCAAGCCTTGATCTGCTCAAATAATGAAGATTGGGCAACAACACATGCAAGAACTCGACTGGGCACTTAAATATCTAACCTCACAAGTCTGTTAGCCAGGGACTGAATGTCCAACTCTAATGGTCTCTCCTCTGCTGAAATGAAAGCCAAACTACCCATACTCTCCGCCTTTCTACTCAAGGCATCTGCAACTACATTCGCTTTGCTCGAATGATACAGGATAGTAATATCATAATCTTTTAGTAACTCAAGCCATCTATGCTGACTCAAATTTAGGTCCCTCTACTTGAAAATATGTTGTAAACTGCGATGATCAGTGTAAACTTCACAAGACACCCCATAAAGATAATGCCTCTAAATCTTAAGAGCATGAACAATTGCAGCTAACTCCAAATCATGTACCGGTAATTCTTCTCGTAGGGGTTCAGATGACGTGAGGCATATGCAATAACTCACCCTTCCTGCAATAATACAAAACCCAAACCAACGCGTGAAGCGTCACAATACACTGTATACATCCCCGAACCGGAAGGCAACACTAACACCGGTGTTGTAGTCAATGCTGTCTTGAGCTTCTGAAAGCTCACTTCACGATCATCGGACCATCGGAACGGAGCACCCTTCTGGGTTAATTTGGTCAAAGGTGCTGCAATAGATGAAAAGCCATCCATGAATCGACGATAATAACCTGCTAAACCTAGGAAACTCCTGATCTCAGTCGTTGAAGTGGGACGATGCCAATTCTGAACTGCCTCAGTCTTTTTGTGATTGACTTTAATACCCTCGCCCGATACAATATGCCCCAAAAATGCTATAGAGTCTAGCCAAAACTCACATTTGGAGAACTTAGCATATAGTTTTTGTTCCCACAAGGTCTGAAGCACCACTCTCATATGCTGCTCGTGCTCTTCCTTACTGCGCGAGTAGATCAAAATTTCATCAATGAAGACAATGACAAACGAATAAATATATGGCCTGAACACCCTATTCATCAAATCCATAAATGCCGCCGGGGCGTTAGTCAAACTGAAGGACATCACTAGAAACTCATAATGACCATATCTGGTTCGGAATGCAGTCTTCGGAACATCTGAGGCAATGCTTGAATTGCCAAGGTAACAGTCTTAGCATGGCAATCTAGGATGGCATGATATGAAGATAACCAGTCCATGCCCAGGATGATCTAGAAATCGGTCATCTCAAGCAGGAGAAGGTCTGCTCTAGTTTTATAGCCACAGAATGTAACAATGCAGGACCGGTAGATCTAATCTACAACAAAAGAATCACCCACAGGAGTGGACACATAAATAAGAGTACCCAAGGACTCACGAGAAACACACAGAAAATGAAAAAGTAGAGGTGACACATAGGAATATACAGACCCTGGATCAAATAATACGAAGGCATCTTTGCCGCAGACAGAAATAATACATGTGATCATGGCATATGAGGCCTCTACATATGGTCTGGGCGAAAAAGCATAGAACCGAGCTGGAGTGCCACCTGGCTACCCTCCACCTCTAGGACGGCCTCTACCCACTTTCCCTCCATCTCTAGGTGGCCGGACGGCTGGTGGAACAATTGGTGCGGTAATCATAGGCTGTTGACCCTGCTGCACTGGTCTACCCCAAAGCCTGGGGCAGAATCTTTGCATATGGCTGAAATCACCGCACTCAAAATAACCTCTCGGTGCGATGGGCTGCTGACCTGAAGTCTGGCCCTGGTGACCCGAATACCCACTGGAAGAACCCTGAATAACTGGTGGGCGGTAAGAACTCTCTGGCATAACACTGAAATAAGGTCGCACTGGAGCACCCCGAGGAGGCGGTGGTGCTGGATATGGGGGCCTGCTGGACTGCCCTCTCACGAACTGACCTCTACCCCCTGACGGAGCACTTTTGAACTCTCTAGAATATCTAAACCGCTTATCTCTCATAACCTGCTCTCGGCTACGCTGACGCACACCCTCAATCCTCAAGGATATCTCCACAACCAGCTCATAAGAAGTCCATGTATCTACCTCCCGAGCCATAGTTGACTGAATGCCAGTATACAAACCCTCAACAAACCTCCATAATCTCTCCACATCAGTAGAGAGTATCATAAGTGAATGGCGAGACAACTCAGAGAACTTTGCCTCATAATTAGTCACTGACATCTGACCCTGCTGGAGCTACTCAAATGAAAACTGTAACTCTTCCCTATGGGAGGGTGGAATATACCTATCCAGGAAAATACGGGTGAACCTGTCCCAAGTCATGGGAGGAGAATCCGCTGGTCTGCCAAGAATATAGGACTGCCACCACCTACAGGCCATGCCTTCCAGCTGAAAAGTAGCAAAGTCTACCCCATGAGACTCCAATATCCTCATGTTGTGCAGTTTGTCCCTGCTTCGATCAATGAAGTCCTGGGGATCCTCATGTCTCTCTCCCCCAAAGACATGAGGATGTAGCCTAGTCCATCTATCCAACAACCTCTGCGGCTTGGTGGCTGTAGTTTGTCTGGGCTCAGGTGTAGCTGCAGCCACTAGCTGGGCTCCACCTACGAGTAGTGCAGCCTGGGTTTGATATACATCAGTTGTCTACCCAAGAGCTTGTGCGGTAGGGGTCTGTGCTCCGCCGCCCTCCTGAGATATGGTTGGGTCTGCCGGAAATAAATCAGCCTGAGTCATAGTGTCCATGAACCACAGCATACGGCCCATGACCTCCTGAAATCCCGGTGTGGATGTGAAATCCACCGGAGTTGGCTCAGTTGCGGGCACCTCGCCCTGCTTCTCGATGATAGGATCCTCCACTGCATCCTCTGGTGGCATAACTGGAACCTCTCCGGGACGTCCTCATCCCCTACCACGGGCTGGAGCCCTTCCTCGGCCTCTGCCTCGGCCTCTAACAACAGGGGGAGCAGCTCTTCCCTGGTCTGGAACCTTATTAGAGCGCGTTCTTACCATCTGTGAGAGAATAAGAGAAAGATACTTAGTACTACATCAACTACACGATAGGAGATGAAGAAAGGTAATTTCCTAACACCCTATAGCCTCTCGAAGATAAGTACAGACGTCTCTGTACCGATCCTCAAGACTCTATTAGGCCAGCTCATAACTTGTGAGACCTACGTGAACCTAGTGCTCTCATACCATATTGTCACGATCCAATTTCACCTATAGGTCGTGATGGCGCCAAACATCACAGCTAGGCCAGCCAACCAGTGAATTAAGCATATATTTATTCTTTTAATATTTTTTCGAGTAATTAAACTCTTCTTACTTGCAAGATTTAAGAAAATATAAATTGTTCTAATTAAATAAAGCTAAGAAAAATATTTAATCCACAATTCTACTAGTGTGTGTGCCAAGATCTGGTGTCACAAGTATATGAGCATCTAGTAGATTATACAAAAAATCTAAATATTGTCTGAAATAAAAATAGAAAGAATACAAAATACAAGGAGAGGCACTAGTCGCTGCAGAACAACTCAGAAAGGCAGCTCACCACTAGGCCTCGGGGTAACGTGGATGCCCTCCGGTAGGACCACCGAAAACTCCTGTCTCAGATCCTGCACAAAAAGTGCAGCAAGTGTATCACAAGTACGTAAACAACATGTACCCAGTAAGTATAAAGTCTAATCTCGAAGAAGTAGTGACGAGAGGTCGACTTTGACACTCACTAAGGGCAATAATATAAAAATAGGAATATTAAAATTAACATGATTTATGTGAATAACAATAATTTTTCTTAACAAGCGGAAATAAATAATTTTTTCAATTTCAATAATTTTCAATTTATCAATTAGCTTCACAAGCTGCAATAGAATGACAAGGTATCGTGTAATTATTATTATTAGGCACGTTTTCTGCCGAGGTTGTACAGCCCGATGCAGAGTGTCGTGTACACTACCGAGGGACATGCGGCACGATCCATAGATGCATCTATACTGCCGAGGCATTCGGCCCGCTCCAAAAGAAAGGAAGACATTTTCATATGAACCTCCAGAATGAAAAGTTATTAAAGGATAACACATAAGGATGTACAGTTTCTATTGACAGTCAACTAATTTGCACAAAAATTCAAGTATGTGAAATCTCGGTCCTTTACTATTTCATCTAACTATTTCAAATATAATTCCAGTACTTTAATTAATAAAGGATGCAATTATCACAATTAATTCATGATTTGAGTCCTAAACTACCCGGACATAGCATAATTAGTAGCTACGCACGGACCCTCATCACCTAGTACGTACGTAGCCCTATATTTAGCAACAATTATTAATTTAAATCACCTATGGGGTAAATTCCCTCTTACAAGGTTAGACAATAGACTTACCTCGTCTCAATGTCCACTTCCCGATCACAATGTCGCGTTAAAGTCTCAATTCGATGCCGAAAAATTCGAAACTATCCAAATGTTATATAAAATAATTAATGCATGCTCAATAATTCTAAATTAAACTCTAAAATTAATTACCCAACCCAAAATAATAAAATTCCTAAAATTCACCCCGGGCCCATGTGCCCAGATTTCGAAAATTGTTCGGAAGAAATCATTACCCATAATCTCAAGAACTCAAATATATAATTTTTATCCCATTCCATAACTATTTTTGTGGTTAAAATCTCATTTTTATCAAAACCTAGATTTTCATCTAAACCCTTGATTTTCACGATTTACAGGTTATAATCCACAGAAAAACTATGTAGAATTAATTTACCTTCAAGTTGCTAGTTGAAATCCCCTCTCAAAAAGCTATAAAATTGCCCAAGAATGAAGAAAAATGGGCTAAAATGGCTATTTTCCCGTTCCTTTAAACGTTCTACCAAAAATCCCTCTCGCTTCTATGGCTCTGCATCCGCGGAAAAGACCTCGCAGATGCGGCTCCCCCCTTAGCCAGCTCGCCCGCTTCTGTGGTCAGCGGCTCGCATCCGTGAGACTACTTCTTCGGTGAATGCGCCGCACCTGCGTTGGCTCCCGCTTCTGCGGCCCTTGGACTGCTCCTGCGGTCGCATATCTGCGCCCAGCGCATCCACACCCGCAACTTCTGGACTGCCAACACTTGGCCGCTTTTGCGAGCTTTGGGCTCGCTTCTGCGAGCTTGCTTCTACGGTTGCCCATGCGTAGGTGTGGTTACACTAGAAGCTGGAAGCTTCCGCTGTTCCTCCAAGTCCAAACTTGGTCCGAGCCTCGTCTAGTTAAGACCCGAGGCCCCCGGGGTCCCGCCCGAACATACCAACAAGTTTGAAATCATAAAACGAACTCGCTCAAACTCTCGAAACCTGTAAAACAACATCAAAACTAAGAATCATACCTCAAACCAAATTTACTCAACTTAGAAATTTCAAATTCTTCAAACTTACTCCGAACGCGCCAAAACATACTTAAACTACTCGGAATTACACCAAATTTTGCGTGCAAGTCTTAATTCACCATACGAAGCTATTTCCAGGCTTGGAATTCCAAACGGACCTCAATTACCCCAAAACCTACTCCAAACCAAATTTAAAGAACCTTAAACCTTCAAATCGTTGATATTTACTATTAAGCGCTGAAACGCTCTCGGGTTTTCCAGATCCCGATTAGAACATACGCTCAAGTCCAAAATTATCATATGAACCCATTGGAACCGTTACATCCCGATTCCAGGGTCATTTTCTAAAAATATTAACCAAAGTTAAATTTTCCCTTTTAAAGCCAAACTAAGGAACTAAGTGTTCGGATTTCAACCCGAACACTTCCAAATCCCGAATCAACCATCCCCGCAAGTCATAAATTAGTAAAAGCACATACGGGGAGTCCTATTTAGGAGAACGGGGTTCTAAAAGGCAAAACGACCGGTTGGGTTGTTACATTCTCCACCTCTTAAGCAAACGTCCATCCTTTAACGAGTTTAGAATTATACCTGGAGTGTTGAATAAGTGTGGATATTTTCTCTGCATGACTGGTTGGACCCTCCACTGGACTGTTACTGCAGAAATCTTCCTGGACCTCAACTGGCGAACCTGTCTATCAACAATGACAACTGGTTCCTCTTCATAACCCAAGCTCTTATCTAGATGTACTGTACTGAAGTCTAACACATGTAACAGGTCGCATGATACTTTCGGAGCATAGATACATGGAAAACCGGATGAATTCCCGATAGACTGGGAGGCAAAGCAAGCTCGTAAGCAACCTCCCCAACTCCTCTCAACACCTCAAATTGACCTATAAACCTTGGTCTCAACTTGCCCTTTTTCCCAAATCTCATGATTCCCTTCATCGACGAAACGTTCAAGAGAACTTTCTCACCCACCATAAATGATAAATCACATGCTTTTCGATCTGCGTAACTCTTCTGTCTGGACTGTGCTGTACGAAGTCACTCTTGAATTAACATTACCTTTTCCAAGGCATCCTTCACCAAATCAGTACCATATAACCTAGCCTCACCGGTCTTAAACCACCCGATGGGCAAACGACATCGCCGACCATATAAAGCCTTAAATGGAGCCATCTCGATGCTGGATTGGTAACTGTTGTTATAAGCAAACTCGGCGAAAGGCAAGAAACGATCCCACTGACCTCCGAAGTCAATCACACATGCACTGAGCATATTCTCGAAAATCCAAATTATCCGCTCCGGCTGCCCGTCGGTCTGTGGATGAAAGGTTGTTCTGAGCTATACATGGGTCCCCAATTCACTCTGTACTGCTCTCCAAAAATGTGAAGTAAACTGAGGGCCTCTATATGATATGATGGAAATTGGCACACCATGCAACCGAACTATCTCCTGAATACAAATCTGGGCCAACCTCTCTGAAGTATACGTAGTCACAACCGGAATGAAGTGTGCCGACTTGGTCAACCTGTCGACAATGACCCAAACTGCATCAAACTTCAGCAACGTCCGTGGCAACCCAACTACAAAGTCCATAGTAATGTGTTTCCATTTCCACTCCGGTATAGTCATCTGCTAAATTAGGCCACCTAGCCTCTGGTGTTCATATTTAACCTGCTGGCAATTTAGACACCTAGCTACATACTCAACTATGTCCTTCTTCATTCACCGCCACCAATAATGTTTCTTTAGGTCACGATATATTTTTGTGGCACCCGGATGAATAGAATACCTAGAATTGTGTGCCTCCTCTAGGATCTTTTCCCTCAGCCCATCTACATTAGGAACTCATAGATGACCCTGGAGTCACAGAACACCATCTTCGCTGATAGTAACCTCGTTGTCACCACCTCAAAGTTACCATTTGTAGAAGAACCAATAAATGTGGGTCATCTAACTGGCGAGCCTTGATCTACTCAAATAGTGAAGACTGGGCAACAACATATGAAAGAACTCGATTGGGCTCTGAAATATCCAACCTCACAAGTCTGTTAGCCAGGGACTGAATGTCCAACTCTAATGGTCTCTCCTCTGCTGAAATGAAAGCCAAACTACCCATACTCTTCGCCTTTCTACTCAAGGCAACTGCAACTACATTTGCTTTGCCCGGATGATACACGATAGTAATATCATAATCGTTTAGTAACTCAACCCATCTGCGCTACCTCACATTTAGGTACCTCTACTTGAAAAGATGTTGTAAATTGCGATGATCAGTGTAAACTTCACAAGACACCCCACAAAGATAATGCCTCCAAATCACAAGACACCCCATGATACTTCCGGAGCATAGATACATGGAAAACCGGATGAACTCCCGATAGACTGGGAGGCAAAGCAAGCTCGTAAGCAACCTCCCCAACTCGTCTCAACACCTCAAATGGACCTATAAACCTTGGGCTCCACTTGCCCTTTTTCCCAAATCTCATGATTCCCTTCATCGGCGAAACCTTCAAGAGAACTTTCTCACCCACCATAAATGATAAATCACGTGCTTTCCGATCTGCATAACTCTTTTGCCTGGACTGTGCTGTACGAAGTCACTCATGAATTAACTTTACATTATCCAAGGCAGCCTTCACCAAATCAGTACCATATAACCTAGCCTCACCGGGCTCAAACCACCCGATGGGCAAACAACATTGCCGACCATATAAAGCCTTCAATGGAGCCATCTCGATGCTGGATTGGTAACAGTTAGTATAAACAAACTCGGCCAAAGGCAAGAAATGATCCCACAGAACTCCAAAGTCAATCACACATGCCCTGAGCATATCCTCGAAAAATAAAATTGTCCGCTCCGAGTGTCCGTCGGTCTGCGGATGAAAGGTTGTTCTGAGCTCTACATGGGTCCCCAATTTACTTTGTACTGCTCTCCAAAAATGTGAAGTAAGCTGAGGGCCTCTATCTGATATGATAGAAATTGGCACACTGTGCAACCGAACTATCTCCTGAATACAAATCCGGGCCAACCTCTCCGAAGTATACATAGTCACAATCGGAATGAAGTGTACCGACTTGGTCAACATGTCAACAATGACCCAAACTGCATCAAACTTCAGCAACGTCCATGGCAACCCAACTACAAAGTCCATAGTAAAATGTTCCTATTTCCACTCTGGTATAGTCATCTGCTGAATTAGGTCACCTGGCCTCTGGTGTTCATATTTAACTGTTGGCAATTTAGACACCTAGCTACATACTAAACTATGTCCTTCTTCATTCGCCGCCACCAATAATGTTTCTTCAGGTCACGATACATTTTTGTGGCACCTGGATGAATAGAATACCTAGAACTGTGTGCCTCCTCTAGGATCTTTTCCCTCAGCCCATCTATATTAGGAACACATAGACGACCCTGGAGTCGCAGAACACCATCTTCGCCGATAGTAACCTCGTTGGCACCACCTCGTAGTACCATTTCTCGAAGAACCAATAAGTGTGGGTCATCAAACTGGCGAGCCTTGATCTGCTCAAATAGTGAAGACTGGGCAACAACACATGCAAGAACTCGACAGGGCTCCGAAATATCCAACCTCACAAGTCTGTTAGCCAGGGACTGAATGTCCAACTCTAATGGTCTCTCCTCTGCTTAAATGAAAGCCAAACTACCCATACTCCCCGCCTTTCTACTCAAGGCATCTGAAACTACATTTGCTTTGCCCGGATGATACAAGATAGTAATATCATAATCTTTTAGTAACTCAAGCCATCTGCGCTGCCTCAAAATTAGGTCCCTCTTCTTGAAAAGATATTGCAAAGTGCGATGATCAGTGTAAACTTCATAAGAAACCCCATAAAGATAATGCCTCCAAATCGTAAGAGTGTGAACAATCGCAGCTAACTCCAAATCATGTACCAGTAATTCTTCTCGTGGAGTTTTAGCTGACGTGAGGCATATGCAATAACATTCCCTTCCTGCATTAATACCCAACCCAAACCAACGCGTGAAGAATCACAATACACTGTATACATCCCCGAACCAGAAGGCAACACTAACACCGGTGATGTAGTAAATGTTGTCTTGAGCTTATGAAAGCTCACTTCACAATCATCGGACCATCGGAACGGAGCACCCTTCTGGGTTAATTTGGTCAAAGGTGCTGGAATAGATGAAAAGCTCTCCATGAACCGATGATAATAACCTGCTAAACCTAGGAAACTCCTGATCTTAATCGCTGAAGTGGGACGATGCCAATTCTGAACTTCCTCGATCTTTTTGGGATCGACTTTAATACCCTCGTCCGATACAATATGCCCCAAAAATGCTATAGAGTTTAGCCAAAACTCACATTTGGAGAACTTTGCATATAGCTTTTGTTCCTGCAAGGTTTGAAGTACCACTCTCATATGTTTCTCGTGCTCTTCCTTACTGCGCGAGTAGATCAAAATGTCATCAATGAAGACAATGACAAACGAATCACTATATGGCCTGAACACCCTATTCATCAAATCCATTAATGTCGTCGGGGCGTTAGTCAAACCGAAGGACATCACCAGAAACTCATAATGACCATATCTAGTCCGAAATGCAGTCTTCGGAACATCCGAATCCCGAATCTTCAACTGATGGTGTCCCGACCTCAAGTTGATCTTAGAGAACACCCTAGAACCCTGCAACTGGTCAAATAGATCATCAATACATGGCAACATGTACTTGTTCTTAATAGTGACTTTGTTCAATTAGCGATAATAAATGCACATTCGCATAGTTCCATCCTTCTTCTTCACAAATAATACCGGTACATCCCAAGGTGATACACTCGGTCTAACGAACCCTTTGGCTAGTAACTCCTCAAGCTATTCTTTTAATACCTTCAATTCTTTCGGAGCCATGCGATACGGTAGGATAGATATAGGCTGGGTATCTGGAGCCAAGTCAATACAGAAATCAATATCATGATCTGGTGGCATGCTTGGAAGATCTGAAGGAAATACATCGGAGAACTCCTGGACTACAGGCACTGAATCAATAGTCGGAGTCTCTGCAGTAGTGTCCCGAACATAGGCTAGATAAGCCAAATAACCCTTCTCGGCCATGTGTCGAGCTTTTAGAAAGGAAATAACCTGATTAGATGCACTGACAAATGAGCCCTTCCACTCCAACCGAGGCAATGCTGGAATTGCCAAGGTAACAGTCTTGGCATGGCAATCTAGGATGGCATGATATGGAGATAACCAGTCCATGCCGAGGATGATCTAGAAATCGGTCATCTCAAGCAGCAGAAGGTCTGCTCTAGTTTCATAGCTACAGAATGTAACAATGCAGGACCGGTAGATCCAATCTACAACAAAAGAATCACCCACAGGAGTGGACACATAAATAAGAGTACCCAAGGACTCACAAGAAACACCCAAAAAAGGAGAAAATAGAGATGACACATAGGAATATGCAGACCCTGGATCAAATAATACGCAGGCATCTTTGCCGCAGATAGAAATAATACATGTGATCACGGCATCTGAGGCCTCTGCATATGATCTGGCCAAAAATGCATAGAACCGAGCTGGAGCGCCACCTGGGTGCCCTCCACCTCTAGGATGGCCCTTACCCACCTGCCCTCCACCTTTGGGTGGCCGGACGGCTGGTGGAGCAACTGGTGCGGTAATCATAGGCTGCTGACCTTGTTGCACTGATCTACCCCGAAACCTGGGGAAGAATCTCCGCATATGGATGAAATCCCCACACTCGAAATAACCTCTCAGTGTGATGAGCTGCTGACCTGAAGTCTGGCCCTGGTGACCCGAATACCCACTAGAAGAACCCTAAATAGCCGGTAGGCGGTAAGAAATCTCTGGCATATCACTGAAATAAGATCGCACTGGAGCACCCCGAGGAGGCGGTGGTGCTGGATATGGGGGACTGTTGGACTGCCCTCTCACGAACTGACATCTACCCCCAGACAGAAAACTTCTGAACTCTCCAGAATATCTAAACCGCTTATCTCTCATAACCTGCTCTCGGCTACGCTGACGCACACCCTCAATCCTCCAGGCTATCTCCACAACGAGCTCATAAGAAGTCCTCATATCTACCTCTCGGGCCATAGTGGCCTGAATGCCAGTATTCAAACCCGCAACAAACCTCCATAATCTCTCTGCATCAGTAGGGAGTATCATAAGTGCATGGCGAGACAACTCAGAGAACCTCGCCTCATAATCGTTCACTGACATCTGACCCTGCTGGAGCTACTCAAACTGAAACCATAACTCTTCCCTATGGGAGGGTGGAATATACCTATCCAGGAAAATACGGGTAAACCTGTCCCAAGTCATGGGAGGAGCATCTGCTGGTCTGCCAAGAAGATAGGACTGCCACCACCTACGGGCCATGCCTTCCTGCTGAAAAGTAGCAAAGTCTATCCCATGAAACTCCAATATCCTCATGTTGTGCAGTCTATCCCTGCACCGATCAATAAAGTCCTGGGGATCCTCAAGTCGCTCTCCCCCAAAGACAGGAGGATGTAGCCTAGTCCATCTGTCCAACAGCTTCTGCGGCTCGGCGGCTGCAGCTTGTCTGGGCTCAGGTGTAGCTGCAGCCACTGGCTGCGATCCACCCACGGGTAGTGCACCCTGGGCTTGATATAAAGCAAGTTGACTGCCCATGAGCCTGTGCGGTAGGGGTCTGTGCTCCGCCGCCCGCCTGAGATGTGGCTGGGTCTGCTGGAAATAAATCGGCCTGAGTCATAGTGTCCATGAACCTCAGCATACGGCCCATGACCTCCTGAAATCCCGGTGTGGATGTGAAATCCACCGGAGTTGGCTCAGTTGCGGGCACCTCGCCCTGCTCCTCGATGATAGGATCCTCCGCTACATCCACTGGTGGCATAACTGGAACAACTCTGGGATGTCCTCAGCCCCTACCACGAGCTGGAGCACTCCCTCGGCCTCTGCCTCGGCCTCTAACAACAGGGGAGCAACTCTTTCCTGGTCTGGAACCTCATTAGAGCGCGTTCTCACCATCTGTGAGAGAATATGAGAAAGCTACTTAGTACTACATCAACTGCACGATAGGAGATGAAGAAAGATAATTTCCTAACACCCTATAGCCTCTAGAAGATAAGTACAGACGTCTCTGTACCAATCCGCAAGACTCTATTAGGCATGCTCATAACTTGTGAGACCTACGTGAATCTAGTGCTCTAATACCATATGGTCACGACCCAATTTCACCTATAGGTCGTGATGGCGCCCAACATCACAGCTACGCCAACCAACCAGTGAATTAAGCATATATTTATTCTTTTAATAATTTTTCGAGTAATTAAACTCTTTTTACTTGCAAGATTTAAGAAAATATAAATTTTTCTAATTAAATAAAGCCAAGAAAAATACCTAATCCACAATTCTACTAGTGTGTGCACCAAGACCTGGTGTCACAAGTATATGACCATCTAGTAGATTATACAAAAAATCTAAATATTGTCTGAAATAAAAATAGAAAGAATACAAAATACAAGGATAGGCATTAGTCGCTGCAGAACAATTCAGAAAGGCAGCTCACCACTAGGTCTCGGGGTAACGTGGATGCCCTCCGGTAGGACCACCGAAAACTCCTGTCTCAGATCCTGAACAAAAAGTGCAGCAAGTGTAGCACGAGTACGTAAACAACTTGTACCCAGTAAGTATCAACTCTAACCTCGAAGAAATAGTGACGAGAGGTCGACTTTGACACTCACTAAGGTCAATAATATAAAAATTGGAATATTTAAATAAACATGATTTATGTGATTAACAATAATTTTTCTTAACAAGCGAAAATAAATACTTCTTTCAATTTCAATAATTTTCAATTTAACAATTAGCTTCACAAGCTGCAATAGAATGACAAGGTATCGGTGTAATTATTATTATTAGGCACGATTTCTGTCGAGGTCGTACAGCCCGATCCAGAGTGTCGTGTACACTGCCGAGTTACGTGCGGCACGATCCATAGATGCATTTATACTGCCGAGGCATTCGGCCCACTCCACAAGAAAGGAGGACATTTTCTTATGAACCTACGAAATGAGAAGTTATTAAAGGATAACACATAAGGATGTACAATTTCTATTTATAGTCAAGTAATTTGCACAAAAATTGAAGTATGTGAAATCTCGGTCCTTTACTATTTCCTCTAACAATTTCAAATACAATTCTAGTACTTTAATTCATAAAGAATGCAATTATCACAAGTAATTCATGATTTGAGTTCTAAACTACCCGGACATAGCATAATTAGTAGCTACGTACGGACCCTCATCACCTCGTGCATACGTAGCCCTCACATTTAGCAACAATTATTAATTTAAATCACCTATAAGGTAAATTCCCTCTTACAAGGTTAGATAAGAGACTTACCTTGTCTCAAAGTCCACTTCCCAATTACAATATCGCGTTAAATTCTCAATTCGATGCCAAAAAATCCGAAACTATCCAAATGTTATATAAAATAATAAATACATGCTCAATAATTCAAAAAATAACTCTTAAATTAATTACCCAACCCAAAATAGTAAAATTCCTAAAATTCACCCCGGGCCCACGTGCCCGGATTCCGGAACATTTTTGGAGGAAATCGTTACCCATAATCTCAAGAATTCAAATATATTATTTTTATCCCATTCCATAACCATTTTCATTGTTAAAATCTCATTTTTATCAAAACCTAGGCTTTTCATCTAAACCCTTGATTTTCACGATTTACAGGTTATAATCCACCCATAATCTATGTATTTAACTTAAAGTGTGTAGAATTAACTTACCTTCAAGTTGCTAGGTGAAATCCCATCTCAAAAAGCTCCAACATCGCCCAAGAATGAAGCAAAATGGGCTAAAATGGTTGTTTACCCGTTCCTTTAAACATTCTGCCAAACTGCCCTCTCGCTTCTGCGGCTCGCAAGCCACTTCTGTGGCTCAGAATCTGCGGAAAAGACCTCGCAGATAAGGCTCTCCCCTTAGCCGACTCGCCCGCTTCTGCATCAGCGGCTCGCATCTGCGAGACTGCTTTTGCGGTGAATGCGTCGTACTTGCGTTGGCTCCCGCTTCTGCAGCCCTTGGACCACTCCTGTGGTCGCACATCTGCGCCCAGCTCTTCTGCACCTGTGACTTCTGGGCTGCCAAACCTTGGCCGTTTCTGCGAGCTTTGGGCTTGCTTCTGCGAGCTCGCACCTGGGGCTGCCCATGCGCAGGTGCGGTTACACCAGAAGCTGGAAGCTTCAGCTATTCCCCCCAAGTCCAAACTTGGTTCGAGCCTCGTCCGGTTAACACCTGAGGCCCCCGAGGGCCCGCCCAAACATACCAACAAGTTTGAAATCATAAAAAGGACTCGCTTGAACCCTTGGAACGTGTAAAACAACATCAAAACTAAGAATCATACCTCAAACCAAATTGATTCAACTTAGAATTTTCAAATTCTTTAAACTTACTACGAACGCGTTGAAACATACTTAAACTACTCGAAATGACATCAAATTTTGCGTGCAAGTCTTAAATCACCATACGAAGCTATTTGTAGGCTCGGAATTCCAAACGGACCTCAATTACTCCAAAATCCACTCCAACCCGAATTTAAAAAACCTTAAACCTTCAAATAGTTGATTTTCACTATCAATCGTCGAAATGCACCCGGGTTGTCCAGATATCGATTCGAAGATACGCCCAAGTCCAAAATGATCATACGAACCTATTGGAACCGTTAAATCCTGATTTCGGGATCGTTTTCTAAAAATGTTGACCAAAATCAACTTTTCCCTTTTAAAGCCAAACTAAGGAACTAAGTGTTCTGATTTCAACCCGAACACTTCTAAATCCCGAACCAACCATCCCCACAAGTCATAAATTAGTAAAAGCACATACAGGGAGTCTTATTTAGGTGAACGATGTTCTAAAGGGCAAAACAACCGCTTGGGTCGTTCCACTAGGTTTCTAAAATAATTCAAAGATAATAAAAGAAAGTATTCACTTAATATTGTCAGTGTTATATACACATATAGGCAACAACAAATTATGTAAAGTGATAAAGGAAAGGGAACTAGACTCATGGTTTAGGCCTGAAGAATGTTAGGCCCAGCTGACAACAAATAGTAGTAGCAGTTTCAGGTGACTCTAAGTTTAGGCTAAGAATTTGGGCCTGAGTACTTTGAGAACTCGGCAGGCCCAACTCAGACTCATGAAAAAAAAAAAGAAGGTCATTAGATACATGGCCCAATTCAATATTTATACACAAGTAATATCAATATAGGCCCAAGATAAAATTGTAACCATTATCAATAGTTAGGAATGCAAATTAATGTCAAGTGAAAACCTCTGTTTCCATTGAACAATAAACCTAAAGGGGTTAGAAAATGTCACTAGATTAAAGGCTTAGGGTAAAATTTGGTTCATGGCCAAGATACCTTTTGGGTACCTAGCACTTCAAAGTTCACAAGGGTCTCAAGGACCCCGAGCAGTGCTTGTGTCAGGGAGAGTACCTCAACCAAGAACTAAATTCTACTCCCAAATACCTCTAACTACTCACACTTATTATTCCCTACAGGTTCAAGTGCTAATGAGGCACTCAATGTAAACCCCAATACCACAGTAGTGACCACACATAAGGAGAGGTATATTTCTTGCAAATAACTGTCCAAAACACTATAGATAACATCAAAGATATCATGGTTTGCACACAAACATGTAATACATTGTCATATGCTTCAACATGCTTAAAAATACTAAATGAAGTCAGTTGCAGGCACATGTAAGGGAAAAGAGCATTGGTAGAACACCTTGAAAACCCTAATATCTAGATCATATAATTTAAGAATATGGAGGTACATAGTTCAGGAATCTCAAGCCATGATCTCATTATCCTAACAACCTATGTTTAAGAATGTATCCCTAGACTAAGTTTCAAGCTTCTATTAATTGTTCACTTTAACATCTTCAATTGGAATCCTTAGAGGGTGTTAACAGGGATACAAATAAACAGATCACTCATGGCATTATTCCTTCTCTAAATTTCTTAACTCCATACTCATGCTAATCTCACTAAGGGTTAAAGCATATCACCATAAACAGGTAGTAGTGGAGAGTTCATTTCTAAGTTCACATGTCAAGCCTTATTCATTTTAGAGATAATTAAAGAGCATACATAATTTATGAGAGGAAGACGGTGTTATTTAAGAACAAGATAAGTACAGAATACTCAAGAGGTAGAGAGAGAGAGAGAGAGAGAGAGAGAGAGAGAGAGAGAGAGAGCATACGTAGGATATTCCAACAGGATTACAACATCATAAACTTGGTTGAGTCAAACCAACAGTATTACTATGTACAAGTTTCAAGAAAAAGACATTGAAAAGCATGGCATTAAAAGTCTGTTACATAGGTTAAGTGTAAGACTTAGTCATGATAGAAATTAGTCTAATATTTCAGCATAACTGAAGAACTTAAACACCACAGATGTATCTTAATCAAGCTCTATAACTTAAGCTAAATGTGGAGCAGCTTCATAATACACAAAGGGCAAATACATGAGTCCAACTAGTTCAGGGTATGTTTACATAGTAAGATCAAGACATGATTACACAGCCATGAGGTTTAGCATAATTATAGAAGCATGTTAGAAAGGAAATCATTCAGATAATTGAGTATGATGTACCCAAGCTAGGAATGGCAACCATGTCTTTGTTCTTAAAGATTCATATTCATTTAAGATAGTCTATCATGATGAAGTTTAGAAATACCTAATTCAACAGATGGTATTCAACCATAACAGATGCAACTTCAGTCGGGTTTCTAGGCATGGCTTAAGCTAAGTAGATAGCAGTAGACAACACTTGAATGCAAAGATTCGTTAGAACTTATTCCAGTTACCTTAAGGCATTATCTCATGCAATGAAACTCATAGATGTGATCAAACAATTATGGGAACTGACAGAATACTCTTACATTGATTTTTCTAGAGTCACAGAATCACAGAATAGCACATTAAGGAAGAAAGCAACTCAAGCCTTTTAAACTGCGATACTTAAATTAAAGTGATAGCTCTATACTTAACCTTGGTGTTCATATACATTCTTTAGTTTATTTTATCAGACAAATAACCTTAAGTATAGGTCAACAGATAACACTAAAGCAGAATCAACAAGGTGGACATGAAATCCATAACAAAACAGTCAAAATAAGTATAGGGAATCATCAAGATTCTTTAGTTAATTACAGAAGTTTGATCATACCTGTCACTTAATTTAGAGCGGTATTCATTATAATCACACAATAAATGATTGGTATCCACTTGAATCATACAATGCCTGGGTATAACAGTTGATTATGAACACATCATGAACAAAGGTAACCAATTGTAAACAAACAACGAGACATTATAAATTAAACAATCAGCAAAGGGTAACAAAGTAGACATGGTTTCAGCAATTAAAAGATAGAGGAAAATGGTCAAGTGCACTGACCTTCTTTTGAGCAGCAAACCAACCAAGAGTCTTTATTAGCCGTTGAGAATCAAGAGCTCAAACTCCGACTAATGTGAAGCTCAGAATCCGGAAAGGATATCAAAAATAGTTAGGAACCCTAGTTTGATTTTTATTACTCAAGACTAAAATTGATGTTTATCTATTTGTTAGGTGATTTTTGCATGTATCTTGTGTTTTTAGGTGAGAGCATTGAAGGCTACCTTTTATAGTGGCATTCAATGCCTTAGGTTTCAAACAGATTCAAAATGATAGTGGAAGATGAAGAAGAGTTGATGATGCGATAAAAATGGAGTGAAATCAGAGAAGAACATAGGGAAATCAGTGGGGATTTTACCCGGGAAGAGGGAAGTTTACCGTTGAAGGAAAGCTTATTTGACCTCTGGGTACAAAATCTCCATGATGAAACTCTGAAGAAGCTCCATGCATGCTCCAATTTAACAGAGCACAAGAGAAATATAGAGATTTGATGTTTCATTTGTTATGCTAGGTTTTTGGATTTGAGGAATTTTGAATCTTATCAACGAAAGAGGAAAGAAACAGCAGGATTCACGGCTCGAAGGGACAATAGGCATGATTCTATAGTCGATTTGTGATCTTGCACAAATTTGTGCAAGGTTTATGATTGATGGAGTCTGTGAGTATATAGAGAGGAGAAGTAGAAAGGGGGCGGCTGAGTTGTGTGAGAAATGATTAGGGTTTGGGTAGGTTAGTCCGTCTCTAGGGGTTTAAATGGGTGGGAGAGATCTAGGACATTGGATCTTTAGATCAACGGCACTGATAATTCAGGGATTAAAGGATTTTGATGAGAAAATGCGAGGGTCGTTGGATCTCCGGGTTTCAACGGTCGAGATTAAGTCTGATGGAGTATTAAAACTAAAGGAAAAACAGAGATAAAATGATAGTCGTTGATCTACAGAATGGACGGCTTGGATCCATTGTGTTCCTTTTGTCAGTGTTGTGGAGAGGTGACATGGCGAGTTTTGATTGGTTTAGGGAGAGTGACATCGATTGCCATAGTGGAAAGAGAGAGGTGGACTTGGATTGGGTCAGATGGGATTGGGCTTGTTGTTTGGGCTGGTTTCAATTTAAAGAATAGCCATTTCGCGTTTAATCACACAATTGCAAATGTAGCCATTTGGTCTTTTATCCCTTTAAAAAATTAACTTCCTTAAACTTAAATAATTCCAATAAAATTCAATAAGAATTATAATAATCAAATACACTACTAATTACTGTAATTAATTAATTAGATATTAAATATCTTATTTTCCTATTTGCTACACTAATTTTGGATTTATTTTGGAATAATGTTGCCAAAATTGAAATATAACTTTATTAAATTAATTATAAACCTATGTGATGAATATGAAAATTATTTATATAGTTTCACAAATAGTAAAATAGTAAAGATAATATGTTTATAATTATATAGTTACTAAATTACTAATTAATACCGATAATTACTTACTTTTTATAAAAATAGATATTATTGATTAGAAAATATCTTTAACATGTTTATTAAAAATTAATAAGTTTAAATAAATTAATTTTCAAGATGAGGGTCAAAATTGGTCGTCAATACCTGCCATTTCGCTCACAGGCCAAGCAGTCACCTCCTGATATTACTTTTACTACTATTTATTTCATTCCAAAATAGAGTTGTCTTTGAGATTCCTAGTTTACTCTCAGTGGAGCTTATGACTCCGTACTATCGATTTTTGGGGATGTATGACTATTTGACCAGTTTCAGCTTTATTATGTCATTTATCAGTTTAATTTAATAGCTAGGTTGTTTATTTCTATTAAATCTCAATTGTGTTAGGCTTACCTAGTCTTAGAGACTAAGTGTCATCACGGTCCTAAGTGAGATTTTGGAGTCCTAAAGGTGGGATTTTGGGGTCTTGCAGATCAGTAAGGAGACGTTTGTACTTATCTTCAAGAAGCTATAGAGCTATTAGGAAATTCCACTTCTTTCATTCCTTATCGTGCGAATTAGTTGATTACGGAATCTGAGCCTTTGTCTTTCTATTCTCTCACGGATGGAGAGGACATGCACTACTGGCTCAGCTGAGCAGACACCTGCGCCCCTTGCTGAAGCCGCGAGAGGCCAGGGTCGGGGTAAAGGTCGGGGAGGGATACGTGCCACAGCAAGAGCACCTTCCAGAGCAGCGACTGAGGATCCACCAGTAGCTTCGATTGAGGGACAGGCACCCGAGGCGCCTGTTGCTACCTCAGGACTTCAGAAGACCATAGCACATTTTTTGAGCATGTTCAGTACTTTGGTTCTAGCGGGATTGATCCTAGTTGCACCAGCTACTTCTCAGGTTTGGGGAGGAGATCAGAATCTCGCCGCTCGTACTCTAGAGCAATAGACCCATGTTGATCAGGTTCCAGGTGTTATGCTAGTATAACCCATTATCGTGGTTCAGCCTAAGGTCAGGCCAGTGGCATCAAAAGAGGAGTAGAAGAGGCTTTATAGGTTTAAGAAGTATGATCCTCCTACTTTCAGTATGCAGTTTCTGAGGATACACAGGGTTTCTAGACTAGTGCCACCGTATTCTTTACATTATGGGCATAGTGTAGGTGAGAGGGGTCGCCCTCACTACATTTCATCTAACAGGGTCGGCATATAGATATTGGAAGACTTATGAGGAGTGTAGGCCAGTTGATGCAGCACCACTTACTTGGACTCAGTTTTCTGATCTATTGTTGAGGAAGTTTGTTCCACGGACCCTCAAGAATGCGTGTCATTCATATTTTTAGTAGTTGCGTCAGGGAACTATAACGGTGTTAGAGTATGCCATGTGGTTTAGTGAGTTATCCTGCCATGCACCTGCTTTGGTTTATACAGTCAGAGAGCGAGTCCGCAGATTTTTCGAAGGGCTCAATTAAAGTCTTAGATTCGGTATGGCATGGGAGTTGGAGACTGATACTCCATTTTAGCAGGTGGTGGAGATCGCTCGGAGATTAGAGAGGGATGATAGGGAAGCCAAGAGGCCTTGAGATTCCGGAAGATTTAGTGGTTCTCGCTCTGCAGCTTCGAATCGTCATGGTAGAGGTTATGTTAGTAGAACAATTCATTCTGCACTACAGGCTACTTGTAGTGCTCCAGTTATTCAAAGACCTCAAAGTACCCATTTTGCACAGCAACTTTCCAATGTACCTCCTGCACGGGGTGCCTTCAGCGGTCATTATAGCCGACCAAGTCAGACACAGTTCCAGCAGCCACACCCGTAGAGAGGTTATTTCGAATGTGGTGATACTATGCATATGGTGAGGGACTGTCCTAGATTTAGGAGGGGTACACCTCCACAGGGTCCACAGGCTATGGTTGATGCGCTAGTTGCTACTCCACATTCATAGCCAGCTAGGGGTGGAGGACAAGAGGGTCGAGGGCGTCCTAGAGGGGGAGTCCAAGCCCATTGTTATGCTTTTTCGGGTAGGACTGAGGCTGTCACATCAGATGTTGTCTTCACAGGTATTGTTTCGGACTGTCATAGGGATACATCAGTTTTATTTTATTTAGGTTCCACGTATTCGTATGTGTCATCCTACTTTGCTTCATATTTGGATATGTCTCATGATTGTTTGAGTGCCGCCATTTATGTGTCTACGCATGTTGGGGATTCTATTATGTTAGACGTATCTATCGGTCGTGTTTGGTCACTAATGGGGGTTATGAGACCAGGGTTGACCTTCTTATACTTAACATGGTGGATTTTGAAGTGATTTTGGGCATGGACTGGTTATCACCCTATCACGCTATTTTGGATTGTCATGCCAAGACTGTGACATTGGCTATTCCAGGGTTGCCATAATTAGAGTGGAGAGGTTCATTGGACCATGTTCCTACTAGGGTAGTGTCTTTCCTGAAGGCACAACGGATGGTTAAGAAGGGGCGATTAGCATATTTAGCCTTTGTGAGGGATGTCAGTGCTGATACTTCTACCGTTGAGTCAGTTCTGATACTGAGGGATTTTGCATATGTGTTTCCAGCTGACCTACTAGGCATGCCGCACGATAGGGATATCGATTTTGGTATTGACCTGGTGCCGGGCACTCAGCCCATCTCTATTCCACCATATCGCATGGCACTAGTGGAGTTGAAGGAATTAAAGGTATATCTTCAGGAGTTTCTTGATAAGGGTTTCATCCGATCGAGTGTCTCGCTTTGTGGTGCTCTAGTTCTATTTGTGAAGAAGATAGATGGCTCTATGAGGATGTGTATTGAGTACAAGAAACTGAACAAGGTTAAAGTAAATAACAAGTACCCACTACCGCGTATTGATGATTTGTTTGATCAGCTTTAGGGTGCTCGGGTATTCTCGAAGATTGACTTGGATCGGGGTACCATCAGTTGAAGATACAAGATTTAGATATTCCGAAAATGGCTTTCAGGACCCGCTATGGTCACTATTAGTTTCTGGTGATGTCTTTTGGACTGACCAATACCCTAGCAGCCTTTATGCACTTGATGAACACTATATTCCAGTAGTATCTTGATTCATTTGTCATCATATTCATTGACGATATATCAATGTATTCTCGCAGTCGGAAGGATCATGAGCAGCACTTGAAGATCGTGCTCCAGACTTTGAGAGAGAAGAAGTTATATGCTAAATTCTCCGAGTGCGAGTTTTGGCTTGATTTATTGGCATTCTTGGGACACGTGGTGTCCAATGAGGGGATTAAAGTAGATCCAAAAAGGTAGAGCTAGTTCATAATTGGCCCATACCATTTTCTACTACTGAGATTCAGAGTTTTCTAGACTTGGCTGGTTATTATCATCGTTCCGTTGAGGGTTGTACATCCATCGCAACTCCTTTGACCAAATTGACTCAGAAGGGTGCCCCATTCAGGTGGTCTGACGAGTATGAGAATAGCTTTCAGAAGCTCAAGATTGCCTTGACCACAGCCCCAGTTCTAGTTTTGCCTTCAACATCGAGTTCTTATACAATTTATTGTTATGCTTCATGGATTGGCATTGGGTGTGTATTGATGCATGAGGTTAGATGATTACTTATTCTTCACTTCATTTGAATCCCCATGAGAAGAACTACCTAGTACATGATTTAGAGTTGGCAGCAATTGTTCACGCGCTGAAAATTTGGAGACACTATCTTTACGGCCTGTCTTGTGAGGTGTTCACGGATCACATGAGTCTACAACACTGTTTTTAAGCAAAAGGATCTAAACTTGAGGCAACAGAGGTGGTTGGAGCTATTTAAGGGCTATGATATTACCATTCTTTATCATCCCAGGAAGGCCAATGTAGTGGCCGGTGGCTTGTATTTATATTCGAGAGATAGTTCGCCTTCATAGTATGCCGGTGTCTATTATCTTGGATCGAGCCACATAGTTCACATCGCATTTTTGGAGAGCCGTTCAGCGTGAGTTGGACACATAGGTCGAGCTGAGTACGACATTTCATCCTCAAATGGACGGACAGTCCAAACGCACTATTCAGATATCGGAGGACATGTTACGTGCCAGTATTATTGATTTTGGAGGTTTATAGGATCAGATTCTACCGCTCGAAGAGTTTGCCTACAACAACAACTATCAGTCGAGTATCCAGATGGCTTCGTACGAGGCCTTATATGGGAGCGATATCGTTCTCTAGTTGGATGGTTTGAGCCTGGGGAGGCTAGGTTGTTGGGCACATATTTGGTTTGTGATGCTTTGGAGAAAGTGAAGCAGATTTAGGATTGGCCTTGTATAACTCAGTCCAGGCAGAAGAGTTATGCTGATCGAAAGGCTTGTGATGTGGCATTCATAGTGGATGAGAGGGTTCTATTCACAGTTTCACCCATGAAGGGTGTAATGAGGTTCGGGAAGAAGGTTAAGTTCAGACCTCGATATATTAGCCCTTTTGAGATCCTTGAGAGAGTGGGTGTGGTAGCCTACACACTTGAATTGCCACCCAGCTTATCGGGAGTCACCCGATATTTCATGTTTTCATGCTCCGGAAGTACCATGGTGATCTGTCTCTTGTATTAGATTTCAGCTCAGCCCAATTGGATAAGGATTTGACCTTTGTGGAGGAGCCAGTGGCTATATTGGACAGGCAAGTCCGGAAGTTGAGGTCGAAGAACATTGCTTTTGTGAAGGTTCAATGGAGAGGTCAACCAGTCAAGGAGGTGACTTGGAAGACCGAGTATGATATGCATAGCCGTTATCCTCATCTTTTTGGAACTTCAGGTATGTCTCTATACTCGTTCAAGGACGAACATTTGTTTAAAAGGGAGATAATGTAACGACCCGACCGATTGTTTGTCACGACCCAAATCAGAGGACCATGACGGGCACCCGGTGCCTTACTCAACCGAGTACCAGTGTAATGTATCTTTCTTATCACACCATCATGGGTAAATGGGCCAGAAGGGCCATTATGAGATAACCAGAACAAAACATAAGGAATTACTAGACATAGTCGACCCAACATGATATAGAAACTTATACATGTGACATACAGGCCTATAATGCCGACATGATCATTTGTGGAATTTTCTATTAAATTTAAGTATTATGTTTTCAAATTTAAAAGATTATAGTGGTTTATTAAGGTTGTTTGTTTGCCCAGTATTAAGATAGGCGCCATCACGACAGATGTGATTTTGGGTCATGACAAGTTGGTATCAGAGCCTAGGTTACATAGGTCTCACGAGTCATTAGCAGGTTTAGTAGAGTCTTGCGGATCGGTATGGAGACGTCTGTACTTATCTTCTAGAGGCTGCCGAACCCTTAGGAAAATTTCACTTTCTTGTATTCTATCGTGCAAATTTGTGGATTCCGGATACAAAATTCTTTATTCTATTATCTCACAGATGAAGAGGACACGTACTACCGGATCAGACGGCCAGCCACCAGTGCCACCAGTTAGGGCCACGAGAGGCTGGGGCCATGGTAGAGGTCGAGGTGTAGCTCGTACAGTAGTTGGAGCAACACCTGTAGAACCACCAGCGTCTCCAGCTCAAGAGCATGTTCCAGATATAGTTGAGCCGGCACGACCAGCTCAGGCACCAACTATGCCTATTGTGATTCCAGGCCTTCAGAAAGCTTTAGCCCAGATATTGACTGTTTGCACTGGCCTTGCTCCGGTGGTTTTGGCTCAGGCCGCACCAGCCACTTCTCAGGCCAGGGGAAGTACTCATACCCCTATTTCCCGTACTCTAGAGCAGGTAGTGCAGGTACTTCAGATACCGGGGGCACTACCAGTCCAGCCGGTTGCAGCTGCTCAGGTCCAGGTGCGTCCTATTATGAATGATGAGGAGCAGAAGAGGCTAGACAGATTTGAGAGACTCCGTCCTCCATCTTTTAGTGGAACTGAGTCAGAGGATGCTCAAGATTTCTTGGACAGATTCCAGTGGATGCTTCGTACAACGGGTATTCTGGAGACCAGTGGGGTCTCATTTACTACTTTTCAGCTGACCGGAGCAGCTTTCAGATGGTGGGAGACTTATGAGAGGAGAAGACCAGTTAGTGAAGCACCACTTTCATGGCATGAGTTCTCCATATTATTCCTAGAGAAGTTTGTGCCACAGACCCACAGAGAGGAACTACGCAGGCAGTTCGAGTATTTACGTTAGAAGGACCTGTTTGTGACTCAGTATGAGATGCGGTTTTCAGAATTGGCTCGTCATGAAGTTTGGTTGGTTCCCACTGAGAGGGAGAAGATCAGGAGGTTCATTAATGGCCTCAACCATCAGTTCCATTTTGTTATGACTCTAGGAAATATAGCAGGTGCTAAATTCGGCGAGGTGGTTTATAGTGCTCGACGGCTAGAAATGGTCCGTACTCAGGAGCGTGAGGAGAGGGAGGCCAAGAGGTCTCATGGTTCAGATAATTCCAGTGGTGTCCCTTCTAGGGGACCGTCCTATCACAGCAGGGGTCGACTTTATAGGCCAGCTCATATGGCTCGTCCAGCTCATTGTGGCACATCAGCTAGCCATGGTTCATACAGTGCTCGACCGAGTCAGTCTTCTCTTAGTGCACTTCCAGCTTAGAGTTCATCTCGTGCACCATCAGTTCAGGGTTCATCTGTACCACGTTCTTCTGGTAGTTATTCTGGTTCTCAAGGTCCGCCTCAAAACTTGCCACCATTCTTGAAGAGGGATTGTTATGAGTGTGGAGAGCTGGGTAATGTGAGGAAATATTGTCCCCGCCTTTTGCGAGGTCCAGTTCAGAAGAGGAGTCAAGCTACGACTCCTGCACTAGCTGCTACACCACCCGCCTATCCAGCTCGAGGTGGGGCTCAAGCAGCCAGAGGTCGCCCTAGAGGGGGAGGTCGATTAGGTGGCAGTCAGGTTCGATTCTATGTTATTCCTTCCAGACTAGATATCGTTCTTTCAGATGCAGTGATTACATGTATTGTCTCAGTGTGCTAAATGACTATGATATTACTGTTTTGTATCGTCCCGGGAAGGCCAACGTGGTGGTCGATGCTTTGAGTAGAAAGGCAGTGAGTATGGGTAGCCTTACTTTCATTCCTGTTGGGGAGAGGTCACTTGCATTAGACGTTCATGCCCTAGCCAACCAGTACGTGAGGTTAGATGTTTTGAAGCCCAGTCGGGTTCTAGCTTGTGTAGTTTCTCGGTCTTCCTTATATGACTGCATTAGAGAGCGCCAATACGATGATCCCCATTTGCTTGTCCTGAAGGACACAGTTCAGCACGGTGATGCCAAGGAAGTTACTATTGGTAATGATAGGATGTTGAGGATGCAAGGTCGGATTTCTGTGCCAAATGTAGATGGGCTGCGTGAGTTGATTCTTGAAAAAGCCCACAGTTTGCGGTATTCCATTCATCCAGGTGCCGCTAAGATGTACCAGGACTTGAGGCAGCATTATTGGTGGAGAAGGATGAAGAAAGATATAGTTGGATTTGTAGCTCGGTGTTTAAATTGTCAACAGGTAAAGTGCGAGCATCAGAGACCGGGCGGATTACTTCAGAGACTTGAAATCCCAGAGTGGAAGTGGGAGCGTAGCACTATATACTTTGTAGTTGGACTCCCACGAACTTCGAGAAAGTGCGATGGTATTTGGGTGATTGTTGATCGATAACCAAGTCTGCACCTTTATTCCAGTCGGGACTACTTACTCTTCGGAGCGGTTGGCTGAGATTTATATCCGCGAGATTGTTCGCCCACACGGTGTGCTAGTGTCCATTATTTCAGATCGGGGCACGCAGTTTACATCACTGTTTTGGAGAGCAGTGCAGCGAGAGTTAGGCACACAAGTTTAGTTGAGTATAGCATTTCACCCTCAGACGGACGGGCAGTCCGAGCGCACTATTCAGATATTGGAAGATATGCTACATGCTTGTGTTATAGATTTTGGGGGTTCTTGCGATCAGTTTCTACCGCTTCCAGAGTTTTCCTACTCAGATACCAATCGAGCATTCAAATGGCTCCGTATGAGGCTTTATATGGGAGACGGTGTCGGTCTCCGGTGGGTTGGTTTGAACCGGGTAAGACTAGGCTATTGTGTACTGATTTAGTTCAGGATGCTTTGAAGAAGGTTAAATTGATTCAGGGTCGACTTCGCACGGCGCAGTCTAGACAGAAGAGTTATGTCGACCGAAAGGTTTGCGATGTTGCTTACATGGTAGGATAGAAGGTACTACTCCGAGTTTTGCCTATGAAGGGTGTTATGAGATTCGGGAAGAAGGTCAAGTTGAGTCCTAGCTATATTGGGCCTTTTGAAATACTTAAGAAGATTGGAGAGGTGGCTTATTAACTTGCATTGCCGCCTAGTCTATCGGGTGTTCATCCAGTGTTTCATATATCTATGCTCCAGAAGTATGTCGGAGATCCGTCTCATGTTTTGGATTTCAGTACGGTTCAGTTGGATGGTAATTTGACTTATGACATGGAGCCGGTGGCCATTTTGGACCGGCAGGTTCGAAAGCTGAGATCAAAGAACATAGCTTTAGTGAAAGTGCAGTAGAGAGGCCAGCCAGTAGGAGAAGCTACTTGGGAGACTGAGCGAGAGATGCGGAGCAAATATCCATACCTATTTGAGACTCCAGGTATAATTCTAAAACCCGTTCGAGGACGAATATTTGTTTAAGAGGGGGAGAAGGTAACGACCTGGTCGGTCGTTTTGAGTATCACAACCCCATTCCCCTATTTACTGTTTATCCTGTGTTCAATTATAATTATGATACTTGTCGGGGAGGTTTCAGAATGAATTGGAACACTTAGTTTCAAGATTTAAAGCTTAAGTTCAAATAGTTGACCGGATGTTGACTTATGTGTAAACGAATCTGAAATAGAGTTTTGATGATTCCAATAGCTTTGTATGGTGATTTTGGACTTAGGAGTGTGTCCGAAAAATTATTCAGAAGTCCGTAGTTAATTTTGGCTTGAAATGATGAAATTAGGAAATGGAAGATTTGGAAGTTTGACCGGGAGTCGACTTTTTGTTATCGTGGTCGGAATCCACTTCTGAAACTTTTCATAGATCTATTATGTCATTTATGACTTGTGTGCAAAATTTGAGATCAATCGGACTTGATTTGATAGGTTTCGACATCAAATGTAGAAGTTGGAATTTGTTAGTTTTCATTAGGCATGAATTGGTGTGCAGTTCATGGTTTTAGCATTGTTTGACATGATTTGAGGCCTCGACTAAGTTCGTATAATATTTTAGGACTTGTTGGTATAATTGGTTAAGGTCCCGGGGGCCTCGGGTGAGTTTCAGATGGTTAACGGATCAAATTTGGACTTAAGGAAAATCTAGAAATTTTGACCTTATGGTGCAATCGCACCTGTGGAATTTTGCTCGCAGGTGCGAGCTCGCATAAGCGAGCATGGTACCGCAAAAGTGGAGTCGCACCTGCGACACATCCATCGCAGAAGCAGAAAATGGGAAGGGGCAGCCTCATCGTAGAAGCGGACTGTTGTCCGTAGAAGCGACGAAGCCTTCGCATCGGCGAGACCGCAGATGCGGCCAAGTGAGCCGCAGATACGAAAAGGCCTGGATAGAATAAAAGCAGAGGGGTTGCGAGATTTGGGCATTTTTGAACATTTCCAACACGGGTTGAGGCGATTTTTGAACTAGAATTCACGGAAAATCTTGAGGTAAGTCACTTGTGATCATTATTAGTCAATAATATTGAATTATCATTAAGTATTCCGACTAGATTACGTGTCTTTGAGGTATAATTCGAAAATGTGGGCCTAGGGATTTGAATATAAGATTTGAGGATTTGAAGGTCGAGTTGATGTTAGAATCTGGTAAATTTGGTATGGTTGGACTCGTAGTTCAATGGGCGTTCATATTTTGTAACTTTTGTCGGGTTCCGAGATGTGGGCCCCACTGAAACTTTTTGAGTTGTATTTCGGATTTTGTTCGAAAATTAGTATTTTCATATGGAATTAATCTTATAATTTGTGTTGATTGTATCGAATTAATTGTGACTAGATTTGAGGCGTTTGGGGGCTGATTCGCGAGACAAAGGCATATTTGAATAAAGAGTTACACGGTTTGAGGTAAGTAACACTTCTAAACTTAGTTATGAGGGTATGAATCCCTGAATTACGTGTTATATGAATTGTTTGGAGGTGACGCACATGCTAGGTGACGGGCGTGTGGGCATGCACCATAGAAATTATGACTTAAATAAATTCCATAGAGTTGCATAATCAAAGAATCATGTCATTATTCACATGTTCCCCACATGTTAGAGAAATTGAGCTGAGGCTCGTATTAAAGATCATGTTTAGGCTACACGCCCATATTTTAGGACCCATAGGGTCGTGTTGTTGTTGAATTAATTATTTTAAAATGTAAATTTCATACTCAGTCATATTCATCCATTTGTGAGGATATTTATGGGATCGAGTTGCACGCCGCAGCAGGCCATATTGGATTTATATTTATTATTATATGGATTGGGGCTGCACGTCATAGCAAGCCTTATAGGACTTTTTATTATGGGATTGGACTGCATGTCGCAATAGGCCATATTGGCTTTATATAGCGCTTGGGCTGAAGGAAACCCTCCGGAGTCTGCACCCCCTACAGTGAGCGCAGTTGATGTTTATATTTGGGATGGACTTCCCAGGGCATGGAGTTGCCTTATTTATTTATTTATATTAGGGATGGATCTTCACTGGGCATGGATCTTGCCCGAAGCATTTATATATATTTGGGGATGGATCTTCCCCTGGGCTGGATTGGCCTTATATAGTACTGAATGACTGACTGTCAGTTGATGTGTGTGTATATATATATATATATATATATATATATATATATGAGGGATCTTCCCTGGGCTGGATTGGCCATATACAGTATTGGGTGATTGAGTATTTTGAGATTGTGAGTACACGAGGTTTCCACTGAGGTGCATCACATACAGCATGTACATTGGCATGTAGATATAGAGATTTCATATTCCTCATATCATTCAGGATTGATCTATTTTATTTGTACTGAGTTTAACTATTGAACTTAAAAGCATGCCTATATTTTTTGTACTGTTATTTTATTGGACTGTACCTGTTGAGCTCGTCACTACTTTCAGCCCAAAGGTTAGTCTTTTTACTTATTGAGTACATGGGGTCGGTTATACTCATACTACACTTTGCACTTCGTCTGCAAATCCAGGTACTTCCGGATACAGAGATTGATAGATTTCGGAGTTTCATCCGTTAGAGACTATCGAGGTAGTTGCTTGGCATCCGCAGACCTTGACTCGCTTTCCTTTCAGTTATTTGTACTGTTCTATATTTCTAGACATTGTTTTATCAGTCAGACTATGTTATCATTTAGATGCTCATGTACTATGTGACACCGGGTTTTGGGAGTATATTTGTTTCAGTATTTGTGGGATTTTCTATTAAATCTAAGTATTGTGTTTTCTAACTTAAAAGATTATAGTGGTTTATTGAGGTTGTCGGCTTGCTTAGTATTAAGATAGGCGCCATCATGACAGGTGTGATTTTAGGTCGTGACATTTAACCCCCATAGGTTTACTATAAATAGGAACAACGAGGTTTCGAGTTCGAGCTGGAATTATTCAAGAATCTATCAAGGTGTTGAGCAGGGTATTTCAGGAGGTTATATCCTATGAGATAAGAAGGTTACTACCAATAGCGCTGACATGGTTAATCATTATGATGACATCATCGATTCGACAAATGAGGCATAGAGTTGCCTAGTAGGCATTGATAATGCGGGAACCATGTACGTGATCTTAAGATGTAAAAGAAGTGAGTCATTTTAGACATGTGATATATGGGAGGCATGATCAGGAGGATAAATACGTCAGCGTTAGTTATTCTTGGAAGATTATGAGTTATGAAAGGGACGGTAACAATTGTTTTATTCCATATGCGCCTTTTCGGCAATAGTAAGCCTTAAGGAGAAATAGCCAAGTACGTGACACCAGTCGCCTCCTGGAGTGTAGGGAAAATTAGTTTAACTTGAAACGAGAAGATTATTGCACCATGAATGTGATTGGGGTTTCAAAATACATGAAGTTGTGTTACGCTCTTAACAGTATTTGATATAAGGAATCTATGCCACAAGCCCACGAGGTTGAAAAAGAGGCTGAACACTTGTGAGATTATTATCATTTTAACAGCTTGACCCTTCCCGATAGTTGATCCTATATGAGAGGACTAGAGATACGACAAACGTGTCTTTCAAATCAATATGCTCATGATATGTGCCAAAATCTAAAACATCCACCTGAAGTGGGTAGGAAAAGGTCACGGTAAAGCTACTTAACACGAGAAAAACCATGTAGCTAGGATATCTTATTATTGGGATGAAATCATGCATGAGTTAGAGAGGTTATAAGGGTTAATATGATGCTCCGGGGAGAAAGGAAAATGATAGACCCCTATCCACCTAGGGAGGTGGAAATGTTAATGACAGTAAACTCTCCGCACATGACAATGTCATAGTAAATAATTCTAGAAACCGAGTGTTTAAAGATAACGGAACCCAGGGATGCACTATAGAATAATCATGGAAGGTTTGCAAACGTTCATAATGAGTTCGCCTTGGATTTTATGACTTGAAAAGTACCCATATGCTACCGAAGGAAGGGAAAAACATGGAAAACAGACATGATGATATGATAACCCCAAAAGTGCATTCGGTCTTGACGGAGAGCCTTTTAAGGACCCTTATGAGAAAGGAAGTATTACAACAACATATGGAAGGATGCGATCTCTCATGGTTATCCAACAAGTGTCGGGAAACTAGCACAATGAATTTACTAACTAAGTAATACAGTTAGAACACGTTGTAGAGGTGTAAAGAGGAAATGAACATTTGTTACGAGTTGGACATGTTTATGCAATAATAACTCTCAAACTGCAATACCAGGCCACGTCATGGGCACTACAATACTAGGAACAAAGTGAGCTACTTACTGTGGAATGATCTAAGTAGACATGAAAGTTATACTAGGATGGGCAAACAAAAGATCTTCATATGACGAATTTGTGAAAATCCCAAATTTCAGAGACTTTATGCGGACAAGTGGCCATTTCATTTGACATGCACATATATGATAGGTGCTGAGACATGCTCTTATGTTACTAGACAGTGAAAAGGGTTTATTATAATGTTCACAAAGGGAGTAAAGTGACTGTTGAAACCATATGAGCCACATAAACAGGAAAGAGAGAGTGGCTCAAAAAAGATCTCAACACTAGGCTACTTTACATTAGACTCGATGCCATGTAGGTAAATATTATGATGGTGCGTGCGCATGGACATGTGAGAAGATTATATACATTTGAATCAAAAGTTTTTATAAGAAATTCATCAGGTATAGTCCCTTGTTGAGAATTTAGGGAAGCAAGTGGGAAGTACTAACCTAAGATTATAACTCAATTCAAGGAAATAACTATAGAGCTCAATTCCACAAGAGGTTGTAAATAAGAGAATTATGATAAAGTGGCTTCACGAGTAATGCGTCTCGTTCAAAGAGTAGGTACATGCAATATTTTGTGATCCAGTGACTTGTTAAGACCATATTTATGTAGGCTCTTCAATGTAGATGTACATATACAACAAGAAAAATTATGCGGTGTTCATAATGGTGAAGCAAGGAGTGACTTACTTGGTGACTTTAGGTTGACGGGGCAGTGCCTTAACTGATGCCCCTCGACTCCATATCCATAACATACATTAGTACCATAGTGACATACCCCCGAATGACATCTCCTACATTTCTCTCAACGGGGATGAGGTCCGCTAAATTGACTAGCCCTACTGACCTGACTTTTACCCTTTTTGCATACATCATAAGCATCCCTCATATCCTTCCTCTAGGCCTCCATGGCGGGAGTAACAATCTCTGTACCGGCTTGATATGTGGGCCTTTGGAATTTCCCGAGCCTACCACCCCTAACACACTCATGAGAATACTCACAACATGACACAAAATGTCCCCGCCTGCATATCGGGAAGACCGGGATGGGTGTACCCAACCTAGGGCATTTGTTCTTCTTGTGCCCCCTCTTTCCACAACCATAACATATTTTAAGAGTCATCCACTATAAACCCAAGTGGCGCTTCTTACAAATCAAATATTCTGGCTTATTGGTACAAACAACCCCCTTTTGCTTCTTAGGTTCCCGTACCACATGATTCGGTGGCGCGATGACATTGATAGGAACAAGGGCACTTCCCCTAGCAACTGGTTCTTCCAATCCCTCCTTACTTTTTCGAACTCGTGGATTACTCATTTGAGAAATACGAGATAACGAGAAAATTAGCTTCCTATCTTGTGCTCTACCGCACGATCTGGAGTATCAAAGAAGGGTGACATTCCTAAATGCCCATGTAGCCTCATGATTATAGATGTGGCCGATAACATACCGATAAGAAGGATTCTACTAGACAAGTCTCCGAGACATCCTAGGACACTTTAAAACCTTAGGCTCTTATACCAAATTTGTCATGCCCCAACCTCGGGGAGCGCGACCGACGCTCAACCGAGATACCCCGGTCAAGCAAGCCTGCTGGATGCTTTCCACCCGAACTTATCCAATCACAATATAATAACCAATAACAAGAGATAAGCACGAGAAGAGTGAAATGTTCCCCATTCTTTTCCATTACTCAAGGAGATTCATTTTACAATTTCCAAAATATTACAAGTTCATAATTACGAGAGAAAATATGTTTGCCAAATACCAACACTGATAGTTCATTACCCAACATCGTACACCACCCACAATATGTCTACGGAGCCTCTGAGTACAATAAGAGAGTAGTATGAAAGTACCAGCGACAAGGCCCCGACTGTACCTCAAAACACAAAGTACAACATCAAGTGACATTATGCCCGGAATAGAGTAGGGCTCACTGAAACCTACTGAATAGGAAGTAACTGCTAACGAGGACCAAAGCTACTCGTTGATGAACTACCTGTATTCATTGAAGATGCAGCGCCCCCAGCAAAAGGGACATTATTACATATGGAATAGTACTATTATGTAAAGCTAAATGTCCTCTTTCAAAATAAAATGCCAATATAAGAAAGGGAAAACCATGGAAACAGCAAGCAACGATTAATGATATCCAATTGCCAAGTTAAAACATATCAATTTTCAAAATACGAAGATAATACTGTGAAGATGATAATCAAAATATGAAGATAATATTATTTTTGATTGGGAGATCTTTAGTACCGATATACCACCGTGAATTTAACATGGAATCCGATCACGGCCCGACCGGCTAGGCCGTCTTATCTGAAGACATCAACCACAATCACAATCTCAAGCACAATCACCACCATGGGTGCAGCATGGCGTCCGATCTCGACTCGATCAGCTAGGTCGTCTCACCCAAAGACATCAAACACAATCATAATCACTATCTTAATCATAATCACTACCATGTATGCGACATGGCATCCGATCTCGATCCGATCGGCTAGATCGTCTCACCACAATGCAGTGTGGATCGACATCATCTGCTAGCAATTATCTCATCCCAAATAAGGGGAATAATCTCATCACATCACTCACATCCCAATTAAGGGGAATAATTTCATCATATCAATGCGGGGATTTGCCCCTCAATCACTCACACACCGGCACATGTAGTTTCGGGGTTAGGTTGTTTCAATATATCCTTCCTCGGTGACTAATGATACTCCCAAAAACTTTTTTTTTGTTTTGCAAACAAAGGAAACATAAATACAAATATATTCACCTCATAACCTTTCACACCATATATAGCTTCATTAGTACTTTCAACCACTCACAACATCATTATTTCATTGACTCTCTTGGCCATACATACGATTCATATTTTATGGCATGATGGTCGTATTTCATATTCTACTCTTTCATTTCTTTACTTTCAAGGATCATCGTCATAAATATCAACATATAAAGCATTCAGAAAATTACAACTTTAAGTTCATTAGTCATGAAGTCTTTAAACATAATAGATTCCCTTCCAAAGAAATGGAGTAAGATGATTAGCAATCGAAGCACAAGTTAAAATCATAAACGAGTGACATACCATTTATTCTTGAAATATTTTTTTCCAAAAAGGGCGATACACAATTTCAACTTATGAGTATGTAGGAACTCAAATCACACCGGATATGCTTATAAAAGATAGCATGGGGATTTACAACTGAAACAGTTGTTCAAATCATAGGTGTTAGTTTAAACAACTATATATGAGCATTTGCCCGTTAAGGGGAGCATAATATGATAAGGGAAGTTTGAGCATGACTTAAGTATATGAGATTTGAGGCAAATCTATTTTCAGAGTGAATTTGGAACAGTTGAATCAAGGCTCATTTCATAATCTTTCACATGTCACCTCTTTTCATTGGTATTATTGGCCACAAGAATAACTTTCATTCTTGGCACAGTGGCCACACTTTATATCGCCAACTCACTTCTTTCACTTTCAAGCATCTTTATAGATTATCAATAATAAGAACATTTGAAATCCAGGCCTTAAGTATATATATGAGCAATAGGAGATTTTAGGCGCATTGAGTATCCTTTCCAAGTTAAGCATAATGGACTTTCATTTGAAACATGAATTGAAGTTATAATGTTGTAACACAAAAACCATACTTGAACACATTCCCGAAGGAGATAATGATGAGATAGGAGTAATTGGAACACGTTTTGAGTACATACATCTTTCGACACTTTGCTTACTCAGGATAATCGAATTTATTAGGACAACTCGGAACATGGGAATTAGGAACTTGGGCCAACCATACTTGAAACTTACAGGAACATCATGGAATTCAATTCTAAGAGAGAAGTTTAGCCAACGTACATTGATGGAGCTCTTTAGTGGTACTAAAACCTTCCACTACTCTTACAACTTCAATTTACATCAACATAATTTAATTAGATCAATATTAGGAAAAATTTCCAGGTTTTTGGTCATTTTAGCATTTTATCAAACACCTAGAGTGCATAACATTCGACTACCTCTAGTAATGGTATTTCTTCATCCAACAATCCCTCATTCCCACCAACAAGATATAATACAACTTTCTTTGACTACTAACTGCCTTCTTTAGCACCATTATAATCATCAATGAACTCACTCACCAAATTTCACTAATTAACTCATTACAAAATCTCTACAATACCCAATAATCTAGTTTAAATATTTATGGCTTCCAATTGCCATCTCATAAGTGCTAGTACTTATTTCTTGCTCATATATTCACTAACAATCCATGCATGTAGGGTTAAGGGTGAAAGATTACCTCTTGTAGACCAAATCTTGAAAGTCAACTTTTGGGGTGTTCTTGAGATTTTGAAGAAATCCTATGGAATACAATCAAAACCTTGTTGTAACTAGTGATTGAGAAGTGAAATCATCATAAAAACACACTTAAAAATCACCTTAAGTGTGTATTGGAAGCCTTGGCCCGATGGGTGATGGAGAGAAAAGCCCTAATCTTGAAATTCTTTTATTTTTTCTCTCCCCGCTCAGGTATTAATAGGCTCAGGTACAGTATTGTTTCACTGATGTTATCCCTGTGCTATAAGGCTTTAGCTCACTGGTTTGCTAATATTTTATGCTTTCCTCTTATGCTATAGCTGCGTTGTTGGGAGATAGCTCACTGTATTTTTTTTAGTTTTAATGCTTTGAAATTAGCATCCAAGTATTCCCCATTATTACAACACTCAAGATTAATAAAATAATTATCTCCAAGTATCCAAATAACTATATCCACTCCAGTAATTTCTCATGTAGTTTGGGTCTAAATTAAATGGTATTCCTAAGCTCGAAATTGCTCGAATTAGCTATAGAAATTCATGGGGCCTTACACATTAGCCTACCTCGGTACCACAAACCTCGAGTTCTTGGTAAAACTTTTACGGGACCTTACATATATATATGGGG
>AWOL01S0024326.1:42602-66162 GCA_000715115.1 Nicotiana otophora | reverse complement strand
AAATTCTTCGAAGATCACAAAATAAAAAGGATATTATCAACACCGTGTCACCCCAGTGGGAACGGACAGGCCGAATCAACGAACAAAACTATCATTCAAAATTTAAAGAAGAGGTTGAACGACGCTAAAGAAAAATGGAGAGAAATCCTACCCGAAGTCCTTTGGGCATACCGAACAACATCAAAATCTAGTATGGGGGCAATCCCGTTCTCCTTAGTATATGGCTCCGAAGCCTTGATTCCTATCGAAGCCAAGAAACCCAGTGCTAGGTTTTGATATACAATAGAAGAGTCAAATAACGAGGCTATGAACACTAGCCTCGAATTATCGGATGAAAAACGAGAAGCTGCTCTCGTCCAATTGGCCGCCCAAAAGCAGTGAATAAAAAGATACTATAATCGAAGAACCAAGCTTCGCCATTTTAAAGTCGGGGACTTAGTGCTAAGGAAACTCACCCTCAGTACCCGAAATCCAAACGAAGGAAAACTAGGACCGAACTGGAAAGGACCGTATCAGGTTCTCGAAAACGTCGGAAAAGGATCATACAAGCTTGGTATTGTAAACGTCAAACAACTATCAAGCAATTGGAATGTGTCGCACCTAAAACGATACTATTGCTAAGGTACGACCCTCCCATATTTGTTTACATTTCGAAACTAACCCCTACAGGAGTCCGATCAGGAGCTAGGATGGATCCTTCAATACGAAGCCCTAGGTCTGAAAGCATGCGTTGCACTCTTTTTTCCTTAGACCGGTTTTATCCCAGATGGATTTTTCGGTAAGGTTTTTAATGAGAAAACCATTGATCGTGCTAAACTTAGAAACAATTAGACAGTATCCGAGGCCTCTTTACAATCGACCTCGAATACTTGGGGGGCATCAGCCCTCAAATATATCACGTTCTAATGTAAGAAAGTTATTTCGTAACAACAGGGTTCCAATAGGAAACGTTGTAAGAGCCAAATGGTCAAAACGAACCGTGCTTATATAGTTGGCCCGAGCCCTGACGCAAAACATGAACACATGTATAATGACTTGAAAAGGAAAATTTCTTCTTTACCGATATCTTATACCAAAGAAAGATTCCCCTATTTCGAGATATATTATGCAAACAGGCTTAAGGTAAATCAACGAGTTCGAGCAACACTCACTCAACTATAAAGCCCAAGGGCCACACCAACTTAAGTCCGAGCAACCATTTTCACTCAGGGACTATCGATTAAGCCTATGGGCTATATTACTTCGAGTTCAAAATCACTCACTCGACTATTAAGCCTACGGGCTATATTACTTCGAGTTCGAAATCACTCACTCGACTATTAAGCCTACGGGCTACATCACTTCAAGTTCGAAATCACTCACTCGACTATTAAGCCTACNATATATATATATATATCGGTTTACAACAATAATCTTATAGCATTAAACAGAATAATTTATAATGAAAGGACATAACCGGAATTCTAGATATTAGCCATATAATACTATTAGTTTTAAGACATAATACTACACGTTAGGAATCCTATCCTATTAGTATAATTACTTTCGGTTTTGAAAATTTATAAACACGAGCCTAAGATATATTTGAAACAAAGTATAAGCATCAGCTACTGCAGAAGCGTGTGTCGTGCTTCCCGTGGGATATTCGTATTTCAATATTTTGGAAAAGTATTAGTAACTTTTCTCGGTTTCTAAATGGGATTAACTTTGTATATATGTACTCTTTTAGTTATTATTAAAAAATAAAAATAAAAGCAATCCCTTCCAAGAAAACAGCTGAAGCTCGAGCAATCTGCCGTTGGGAGCCGTAAGGCCTTTTATATATGTCTTGCTCTTCTCACTTAAACCCATATTTGTCTCCACCTTTTCATTTTTGCTCTTTTATTTCTCTTTTTGTATACGGTAAAAACCGGTTAGTCTTTCGTACAAACTGGTCGAGATGATAATGTATTGGATCGGAGAAGCATCTTCATAATCAGGTTGAGATCCGGAGTCAGGTCACCAAGCTTCGAGCCCTAAGGACCGATCAATGTCGAGCTCGATATCATTATCGAGCTCGAGTCCAAATCGAACTATGATGCAAAGTAAAGTTATCAAGCTTACGAGGCAGAGACCGACCAACACTGACCCCGAATCAGTACAAGGATCCGGGCCAGAATCGAGCTCGAGTCAAGATCGAGAGCTCGAAGTCAAGATCGAGAGCTCGGGTCAAGATCGAGCTTATAGACAGGAGCCGTTGCAATCCCACTAGAGGAGAAAATCCTGGCAGGAATTATGGAAAAGCTGATTTATCATGAGTCTCCACTATGTATATTTAATTATATCTAAAGTAGAATCTCTCCACTATAAAGGGCATGGTTATTATTTCTGTAAGAAAAAGTTTTTTGCATACTCGGTAACTGAGATATCACACATTTCATATTGAAGAACTATCTTTTCTAGCTTCATATCTTTTATCCTCACAGTCAAATATTAGATATTCTTATTTATCCATACGATTTGTGTTGAATTATACCACATATCCTTAGAACTCGGGGATATCTTTACAATGTTGGCTCCAAAGCCTTGATTCCAGTCGAAGTCGGGGAATCCAGCGCCAGGTTTCGATATACAACAGAAGAGTCAAATAACGAGGCTATGAACACTAGCCTCGAATTATCGGATGAAAAATGAGAAGCTGCCCTCGTCCAATTGGCCGCTCAAAAGCAGCANGCCTACGGGCTACATTACTTCGAGTTCGAAATCACTCACTCGACTATTAAGCCTATGGGCTACACTACTTCGAGTTCGAATCACTCACTCGACTATTAAGCTTACGGGCTACATTATTTCGAGTTTGAATCACTCACTTGACTATTAAGCGTATGGGCTACTCTTATTTCGAGTTCTAAGCAAAGCGCTCACTCGACCATTAAGCCTACGGGCTACGTTACTTCAAATTCGAATCACTCACTCGACTAAATTGCCTAAAGCCTTACGAAAACCTTCATAAGGCGTAAATGAAACAAAATATTCATAAGGCAGAAAATAAAGGTAAGTCGGGAAAAGAAACGATATTTATATACATACAAGATTGTTTACAAGATTATTTACAACATCCAAAATGGAAACTAAGGGCTAAGTTTCTTGGTTTTCTCCGGGGGCGGTCTCATCTCCATCGGGCTCCTCCCCACTCTGAGACCCGCTTTTGTTCCCATCACCATCATCGTCATCGCCATCATCGTCATCATAATCGNGAAAACTAGGACCGAACTGGGAAGGACCGTATCAGGTTCTCGAAAACGTCGGAAAAGGATCTTAAAAGCTCGGTATTATAAACAGCAAACAACTATCGAGCAATTAGAATGTGTCGCACCTAAAATGATACTATTGCTAAGGTACGACCCTCCCATATTTGTTTACATTTCGAAACTAACCCCTACAGGAGTCCGATCAGGAGCTAGGATGGATCCTTCAATACGAAGCCCTAGGTCTGAAAGCATGCGTTGCACTCTTTTTTCCTTAGACCGGTTTTATCCCAGATGGATTTTTCGGTAAGGTTTTTAATGAGAAAACCATTGATCGTGCTAAACTTAGAAACAATTAGACAGTATCCGAGGCCTCTTTACAATCGACCTCGAATACTTGGGGGGCATCAGCCCTCAAATATATCACGTTCTAATGTAAGAAAGTTATTTCGTAACAACAGGGTTCCAATAGGAAACGTTGTAAGAGCCAAATGGTCAAAACGAACCGTGCTTATATAGTTGGCCCGAGCCCTGACGCAAAACATGAACACATGTATAATGACTTGAAAAGGAAAATTTCTTCTTTACCGATATCTTATACCAAAGAAAGATTCCCCTATTTCGAGATATATTATGCAAACAGGCTTAAGGTAAATCAACGAGTTCGAGCAACACTCACTCAACTATAAAGCCCAAGGGCCACACCAACTTAAGTCCGAGCAACCATTTTCACTCAGGGACTATCGATTAAGCCTATGGGCTATATTACTTCGAGTTCAAAATCACTCACTCGACTATTAAGCCTACGGGCTATATTACTTCGAGTTCGAAATCACTCACTCGACTATTAAGCCTACGGGCTACATTACTTCGAGTTCGAAATCACTCACTCGACTATTAAGCCTATGGGCTACACTACTTCGAGTTCGAATCACTCACTCGACTATTAAGCTTACGGGCTACATTATTTCGAGTTTGAATCACTCACTTGACTATTAAGCGTATGGGCTACTCTTATTTCGAGTTCTAAGCAAAGCGCTCACTCGACCATTAAGCCTACGGGCTACGTTACTTCAAATTCGAATCACTCACTCGACTAAATTGCCTAAAGCCTTACGAAAACCTTCATAAGGCGTAAATGAAACAAAATATTCATAAGGCAGAAAATAAAGGTAAGTCGGGAAAAGAAACGATATTTATATACATACAAGATTGTTTACAAGATTATTTACAACATCCAAAATGGAAACTAAGGGCTAAGTTTCTTGGTTTTCTCCGGGGGCGGTCTCATCTCCATCGGGCTCCTCCCCACTCTGAGACCCGCTTTTGTTCCCATCACCATCATCGTCATCGCCATCATCGTCATCATAATCGTCGGAGGCCAAGGCCCCAGCATCGGCTTCAAGCTCTTTTGCCTTTATTATCTCTTCAGTAAGATCGAAGCCTCGAGCATGGATCTCCTCGAGGGTCTCCCTCCGAGATTGGCATTTGGCAAATTCGGCTATCCAATGTGCTCGAGTTCGAACGGTCTCAGCTACTTCTCTCGCTTGTAACTGAGCGACCTCAGTATCGGCCCGATAAATAGCCACAAATGCGTCTGCATCGGACTTTATCTTTTCAGCATTGGCAAGTTCAGAAGCCAATCGAGCCTCAAGCTCCTCTGTTTTCCTTGATTGAACCGAGCTTTTTTCCTTCAGACTTTGAAGTTGATTTTCAACTGATGATAATTGGGCTCGAGCAGCCTCTTTCTCTACGGCAAAGCGGTCCATATTTTCTTTCCAATTCAAGTACTCCGCCTTTATCACATCTACCTCCTCACGGAGCTTCCCGATCATCTCAAGCTTCTACTGCAGCTGTAAGACCGAAATATTAGCCATCGTTCCAGTATCGAATCCATAGGCTCTTAATAGTGTCATTACCTGCTCGGACAGATCGGTTTGATCTTGGTGAGCTTTGGCCAACTCAGCTCGGAGGTGCTTGATTACTTTTTCCCTTTTCCCTAAGAGGAGTTTAAGAGCCTTCCTCTCCTCCGTGGCCCTTTGGAGATCGGCCTCGTATCGACGCAGCTCAGCTCGGGATCGAGAACATGACTCTCGATGAGCTACCATGGACTACGAAGAAAGAAGAAACAAAGTAAGAAAAATAAAACATACATAAGATATAATACCAACTAAATAATTCAAAGCTTACCTGATTCAAAACATGCTGCACTCCGTGAAAAAGATCTGATGCATCACTAATACCGCCAGCATCCTCAACATTGGTAAACAGATCACCAAAAGGATTATTTCCATCATAAGGCCTGTCTAGTTTGAGGGCCCCCAAAGCTTGGGATTCCCGAATCGCCCCTTCGAAAAAAGCAGGGAAGGTGGGCGAGTATTCGATTGCTATTGCCCCAAGTAAGTCACTTGGGGAATTCTCTTCGGTTCGAAGAGATTCGGGGAGAGCCCCTTTAGACATATCCCCCATCCGGTGGCTTCGATGGGAAGCATCCTCGATCTCCAACAACTCGGGGACTCTGCCTGAATCTTTCTCCGATATATCCTCAGTTCGAGGCGGAGCCTTATAAACCACCATCGATCCAGCTGTCTGTGGAGCGTTGGTGGTCTTCTTCGATCGGGCCACCAGTACGAACCCGTCATCTTCCTCTTCCTCTTCCTCATCTTCATCCCTTAGACATTCAACTGATTCTAAGGTCAAAGGGATAGTATTCTTCCTCGACTTACGAGTCGACCTTTCCTTCGGTTTTGGATTTTCGGAAGTAAAGTCCCTTTTCCTCTTATTTCCCTCCGCTGGTTTAGAAACCGGGTCCGAGGCTTCTTCCTCGCCGGGCAGGGACCTCAAAACCGCATCTCTGCCCAGGCCTACACACAAGAAGATCGGTTGAATATGTGGAAAATATTTCGTTCTAACTCTCAAAACATGAGAAATAGGCTTACCATGATTTTTGGGCTCCCATCGGCCCTTTGCCAAATCACGCCACGAACGTTCGGCGTATGTAGAGGTCGAAGCCAGGGCCCGTACCCAGCTCTTAAAATTGGGAATGGCACCGGACATCCAAGGAACCGTTGCATCACAAAAGAGATATCAGTAAGAAGGAAAAAAAAGACAAGGCGATAGGGAATAAGCAGCAGAATCACACTTACGCTTGATATTCCATTCTTCGGGGAATGGCATCTTTTCGGCTGGGATCAAGTCCTAAGTCCTCACTCGAACAAACCTGCCCATCCAACCTTGATCTTTGTCCTCGTCTATGCTTGAGAACAGTACCTTGGTAGCCCGGCATTGAAGTTTTATTAATCCACCCCAAAAGAGGCGGGGACTATACAATCTAATAAGATGATCGAGGGTGAAAGGCATCTCCTTGATCTTGTTTGCAATGAAACGGATGAGGATAATGATCCGCCAAAAGGAAGGATAAATCTGACCTAGAGTTATTCGGTATTGACAATAAAAATCGATGATAACCGAGTCGAGAGGTCCTAACGTAAAAGGATAAGTATACACACTAAGGAACCCTTCCATGTGGGTGGTAATATCTTCATCGGAAGCCGGAATTACCACTTCTTTGTTATCCCAGTTGCAATCTGTCTTTAACTGAGCAAGTTGCTTTTTGGTTATCGAGCACAAATACCTCGATACCGGCTCACACCGACTGGGAACCAACGAGCCCTTATCAACCCTAAAATCGGAGGTGAGAAGGCATGCTCCGGGAACAAACTCCTCTGGCCGTGGCTCCACCGATGTTCTATCAGTGGCATGATGTGAAGAAGAAGCCTCTTATTTTTTAGGGACGACTTTTGATGTTTTCACCATATTTTTGAATTTAGAAGAAAGAAATAAAGAAGATGTGGTGTTTCAGAGAAAGATTTTACGGTAAAAACCACATAAGGTAAATTTCACACTTAATTCAGAAGGTATGAGAAAATGCTTAGGAAAATTTTAGATTAGAAGATATAAAAGTGATTAATGGTGAAAGAAGGGGATATTTATAGGCTGAGCAATGGCAGTCCAATATCGGTAATGGCCGACCACCGTCTGACACGCATTAAATGTCTCGAGAAACTGAACCGATGGGACAGCTGTAGTATACGTCATGATCGGATTCGATGCACACGTCGGTATATATTTGATCGAGCCATCGTTAAATCATGTCGTTTCTCGCTACATTATTTCCGAGAAATGAGGGGACTATCTCTATACGGTAAAAATCTATTAGTCTTTCGTACGAACTGGTCGAGATGATAATGCATTAGATCGGAGAAGCATCTTTATAATCAGGTTGAGATCCGGAGTCAGGTCATCAAGCTTCGAGCCCTAAGGACCGATCAATGTCGAGCTCGATATAATTATCGAGCTCGAGTCCAAATCGAATTATGATGCAAAGTAAAGTTATCAAGCTTACGAGGCGGAGACCGACCAACATTGGCACCGAATCAATACAAGGATCCAGGCCAGAATCGAGCTCGAGTCAAGATCGATAGCTCGAGTCAAGATCGAGCTTATAGGCAAGAGCATTTGCAATCCCGCTAGAGGAGAGAATCCTTACAGGAGTTATGGAAAAACTGATTTATCATGGGTCTCCATTATGTATATTTAATTATATCTAAAGTAGAATCTCTCCACTATAAAGGGTATGGTTATTATTTCTGTAAGAAAACGTTTTTTGCATACTCGGTAACTGAGATATCACACATTTCATATTGAAGAACTATCTTTTCTAGCTTCATATCTTTCATCCTCAAAGTCAAATATTAGATATTCTTATTTATCCATACGATTTGTGTTGAGTTATACCACATATTCTTAAAACTACGTACAAATTTAACACTATCTGTTTTTCGGGTAAGCACTTTTCTTTTAATAAATTAGAATTACATTCATTAGTTTATATATAAGGTCTATTTTGTTGTATATCTATATCTATTTATATCTATCTATCCATATCTATATCTATCTATCTATCTATCTATCTATCCATCCATCTATCTATCTATCTATCTATCTATAGACTTTTATGCCCTTAAATATTTGAGTTAAAGGTGGATATAATTGTAATAATTACAATATTACCCAAGGATGAAATTCTTTGCCAATTTAAACTCCACATACCCTACGTATAAATTCCTACTCTACCAATATCGAGAACTTCAAATTCAACTAAAAAGTGATAACATTGGAAATAACTATGAATTTCAACAAACTTCTAATACCAATCAAGTTCCAACTTTTCATCTATTTACCATATGTGTTCTACTTAATGTGGAAGTTTTGTACTAATCTTACATGAATACATGGCACTTTTAAATACTTATCGATATGGAGAAAGACACTTCGTATAATTTATATATGTCTACCTCAAATAAATTAGGTTGTACTTATTGTTTTGGAATATCAATTTTCTCGAGGTAATTTATTACAATTTTAGTTTGTTACATAATTTTCTCTAAAAGATTAGTTTTATGTATCTAACTCAACTGGTTTAGAGATAAACGAAGCATCAAACTCGCAGAGGAAGCAAGCGCATAGTTGCCTGTAGTAGCATTTGAGCTTTGGCGGAGTGAGTAATTTACTTCAACAGCTTTGTAAATCTGGTTAAGATTTTTTTTAATAATTTCATAACATGAGTTCCTTCTCGAGATTAAAAATAAAAGGAACTATAAGTTGTAACGATCTCAATGGAGAATAAACTATGTCAGCATGGCCCATAACGAGTTAATTTTGTTTTTCTTCTATTATGTATGACAAGACTTCTTTTACTTCTTTTAGTTACCACTTCTACGAACTAATAATTTTTTTAAACGATATTCATGAATATTAAGTGATAAAACAGAACTGCATATGTATTTAGAGGCCCTGCTATCGAGAAAGTGAACATGGTCGCAAATTGTTTAACAACAATAATTTCCATTGAAGGAAAAGCTTCATATCTCAAACTATAAGAAACCATCAACAAAATAATATTACTTAAATTGTTCATTGAGAGTCCTTCGTAAAGACTATTTGGGAGGATCGCTATGTAAGTAACTTTTCAACTAAATAAAATACATAGCCAAATAATTTTAAATGTTGGCCTATAGCTGATATAACATATTCTTAGAAGGGCAAAAATTACTTTTAACATGCGGTCGAAATTATATATCAATGTTAGTACGCTGACTTTTATATGTTGCATTTTTAAGAGGGATATCAATGTAAACAACAAAAGTTCTAATCATACCTAAGCAGCCAAAGTATCATAAGGGAACAAACACCAAAAATATCGTATATAAAGAAGTATTAAGTAAGATATGATGATTATATTTCTTGTTTCTATATTATAATTGCTTATATTATCCACATGTTCAGACGATAATGTCGAATTATTTTGAATTCAACTATTATGTAAGTGTAATAATATTTGAAGATTATTACATTTTCTTCCGGATCGTCTCTTGCTTTCATATATATAATATTTTAAGTAAATTTAATTCTTAGTTCCTTAATTTATATAAATAATTGATTGAGAATCTACGTGAAAACGAATATAAAAATTTTTAGCGATCGAACATTAACGTGCCATCGTTATCGTGCAACGCACGTTCATAGAAACTAGTATATATATATTAGTACATAAACAATTTATGTGACCTATTTGTTTCTATATACATATTATACCAATTTTATGTTAATAATATACAAGGATTACCAAATTAGAAAATAGAAAATAGTACCAACTATATTATACCAAGTATAAACCATCAACTAGACACATACAATTATTCCTTTTTTTGGGGCAGCCATTTGCTATGAAGCCTATGTATATTTATACATAAAGAATAATAATGGTATATATAAGCATATAAATATTAAATTTTAGTACCATTTGTATATATAATATATATAATAAATAATATATTCTTCACATATGCAACATATATGTTTTATATTTCAAATATACATAAAATATATTTAGATTTCATTATATATATATATACACATAACTATACATTAAATAGTACATACACCGAATATGTACAAAATTATATGTTTTTTTAAATATTATACGTCAAATATATAGTATATACATAAAACGATATGCATTTTAATAAAACATATGATTTTAAGAGCAGACTATTTATTCGAAGGAAAATTTTATACAAAAACGATAAATTTATAAAGTTCAGATTAATGATGAGAGAGAATTGTGGATAGATTACTATGGCTCAAAACTAATTCCTTAAATTATGGATTAGTGTTAACTGTTTAAGTTTAAGAAACTGAAGGCCATTAAATAAGGTAAAGAATCTTTAAAAATGCTATAACTGTAAATGAATGTGCTGTTTTTGAAATAAAGCAAAAATATTATTATTTATATAAATAGTTTTTACTAAGAGTCCTACCGTGTAAAAATCTCTAATTTTGTTATGGTTTATTTGATTGTCTTTCATCCCTTTACAACAAAAATAATTTACAGCTTCCAAACCAAACGCAAATTGCCTGGTCTTTCCCTCTAAAATTATTGATACTGCACATAACAACATAGTGACCTAGCTCAAATTTCTTCGAGAAATTTTATTTCGCATTTTTGCTATTTGTATAACGGCCAATGGCGACTACAACTGCGAGTAACAAGCATATTTTTGCCTTTCTTTTGGTCTCAACCCCAACTGATTATCTTTTCTTTTTCATTTTTTTATAGATGATTTCGAAAAGTATTACATGAATTTTAAAATATTTTTGTATCGCTTCTATAGTTTTTTTTGTTCTTAGGCACTGTTTGCATGTTTCGTCTCTCTTGCAGATGAAAATAAAAGCTTCAGAAGCAGAGGTACAGAAAATTCCTCAAGTAGAAGGTAGTAATACTCCGATTTTTGATTAGCGGCATTTAAACTTTGTCAATTTGCCGGGAATTAAGTCGCATATATTTATAGAATCAGTTGTCCCTTTTACTATCCAGTCTATTATAAATGTTTTTGGTATAGTGGCATTTGAACTATTTGAATTTGACGGGCTAATTTTAGCCCAACATGCCCATTTGACACCCCTATTTACTATTATATACAATCTTATATAGTTACATATTTAAAAATAAATTAATTTTAAGAGGGTGTTTGGATTGACTTATTTTAAGTGCTTATTAGCTAGCTTTTAAGCATTTTTTTAGTTTTTGTCGCATTTGTCAATAATAAAAATTGCTTAAAAACACTTACTTTTATGCATGAAAAGTATAAAAGTAAGCCAAAAGTCAAAAGTTGGGTATTACCAACTTATGGCTTTTGGCTTTTAACTTATAAGTTACTTGTTAAAAGCCAATCCAAAACAACCTCTAAGAACTAATTATATTTAAATTCATATTAAAATATTACTAGTTTGAATTTGGACTACTCTTCTTGTTATTTTAGTTCCTGTTATAAAATATACATTGTAAAGTAAAGACAAGAATAGAGAGAAACTGATATATTATTCAAACTTCAAACTTATGTACATAATGAACTGAAAACTCCTCTATTTATAAAAGAAAGGAAGTTGTTGTGTAAGCTGCTACTGCAAGCTGCTACTGCAAGCTGCTGTGTAAGCTGCTACTGCAAGTTGTTGTGTAAGCTGCTTGTAAGTTACTTGTAAACTTCTACTGTACCAGATATAAATAATCTTCTACTGAGAGTAATATTTATCCATAACGGAGTACCAAAATGTTAAGCTTCTTCAGGAGGCTTATTTCCAATAGAGTACTAAATAGATAAACATATTTACGGCGGAGTCTCATATGGATAAATTTCTTCAGGAAGCTTGTTTACAACGGAGTACTAAATGAACATCCATAATATAATATATTTATAACACTCCCCCTTGGATGTTCATTAAAAGATAATGTGCCTCATTAAAACCTTACTAGAAAAAACTCTGTGGGAAAAATCCTAGTGAAGAAAAAAGAACACACATATTTAGTAATACGCATTGCTAGCTGCCTCATTAAAAACCTTATAAGGAAAACCCTGTGGGAAAAAAACCTTAGTAAGGAAAAAAACAGTACATCGCGTATTTTACTCCCCCTCATGAAAACCTTGTTTCAAATATTTGAGTCTCTGCATTCCAATCTTGTATACCATCTTTCAAAAGTTGAAGTTGGCAAAGATTTAGTGAATAAATCTGTCGGATTGTCACTTGAACGGATTTGTTGCACATCAATGTCACCATTTTTCTAAAGATCGTGTGTGTAGAATAATTTTAGTGAAATGTGTTTCGTTCTATCTCCTTTTATAAATCCTCCCTTCAATGGGGATATGCATGCAATATTGTCTTCGTATAATATTGTGGGTTTCTTATCACATTCCAACCCATATTTTTCTCGAATAAAATGAATCACTGATCTCAACCACACGTATTCCCTACTTGCTTCATGAATAGCATTATCTCAGCATGATTTGAAGAAGTAGCAGCAATAGATTGTTTTGTGAAGCTCCATGATATGATAGTACCTCCACATGTAAACACAAATCCGATTTGAGATCAAGCTTTATGGGGATCGGATAAATAACCTGCATCTGCATAACCAAATCGATCTGCACTACCTTTGTTAGCATTAGCAAGATACATAAGTGCACCAAATTGCACTGAGATAGAGTATTTCAGGACCAAGGAGTTCCCCATCCTCTTCTGGAGGTTGGAACGGATCCTTATTCACTTCAAGTGATAGAACACCCATTGGTGTACTTAATGGGTGCACTTTATCTATGTAAAAGCGTTTTAAGATCCTTTCTGTATAGGCAGATTGATGGATAAAGATCTCGTCTGCTAAATGTTCAATTTGCAGACCAAGACAAAGTTGTCTTTCCAAGATCTTTCATCTCAAATTCTTTCTTAAGATATTCAATTGCCTTTTGGAGCTCTGTTAGAGTTCCAGCAAGGTTTATGTCATCAACATAAACAGCAAGTATAGCAAATTCTGATGACATTTTCTTTATAAAAATACATGGACAAATAACATCATTTATGTAACCTTCTTTCAGCAAATATTCAATTAGGCGATTATATCACATGCGCCCAGATTGATTTAAACCGTACAAAGATTTTTGTAATCTGATTGAGTACATTTTTCGAGATTTTGAATATGCTTCAGGCATTTTAAATCTTTCAGGGATTTTCATGTATATTTCATTATCAAGTGACCCGTACAGATAAACTCCAACCACATCCATTAGATATATTTTAAGCCTTTCGTGTAAGGATAAACTGATGAGATATCGAACTGTTATGGCATCCATAATGGGTGAATATGTTTCTTCATAATCGACTCCAGGTCGTTGTGAGAATCCTTGTGCGACAAGGCGAGCATTGTATCTGTCACGACCTAATTTCACCTATAGGTCGTGATGACGCCCAACACTACGACTAGGCAAGCCAACTTAATAAATTAAGTATTCATTGACAAAATTTAAAACCAATAGAAATCATAAAACCCAAATTCTACAAATGTATGTGCCAAGACCTGGTGTCACAAGTGTATGAGCATCTAGTAGATTATATAAAACCCCAAATACTATCTAAAATAAAAATAGACAGAATAATAAAAAAAATACAAAGAGAGACACTAATAGTTGCAGAACGGATCAGATAAACAGCTCACAATTATGCCCCTGGATAACGTGGGTGTAAGACGATAGGTCCTCCACTAGTACTTGCCTCAGTTCCTGCACAAAAGGTGCATCAAGTGTAGTATGAGTACATAAACAACGTGTACCCAGTAAGTATCAAACCTAATCTCGAAGTGGTAGAGACGAGATGGCCGACTTTGACACTCACTATGGGTCAATAATAATAATTGAAATACAACTAGGATATTTAAATCAGCATGATTTACAGAATTTAAAATAATTTATTTAGTCAGCGAAAATAATCAAATTTCTTTAAATGCAACAATTCTCAATATATTAATTAAATTCCTTCAATTCCAATAATTTCTAATTTATCAATTAAATATCATTTACAGGAATAACAATTAATTCTTTAACAAGCAAGAATAATAATTCATTAAATTCCAAGGATTTTCCAATTTATCAATTAGCTTCGCAAGCCGAAATAAGCTTTTAAAGTATCGTGTAATTATTATTATTATTAAGCACGATTTCTGCCGAGAACGTACGGCCCGATCCAGAGTGTCGTATACACTATCGAGGGACGTGCAGCGTGATCCATAGATGCATCTATCATGCCGAGGTGTTCGGCCCGCTCCACAAGAAAGGAGGACATTTTCTTATGTACCTCCGGAATAAGAGTATATTTATTTTAAGATAAATTCGGGAGGAAGAATAATTTCTTTTAACAATTAATTAATGTAAAAAGAAAATCAAGCATATAAATTTTCCATCCTTTAATATCTCTATCTAACAATTCACAATATATTCACATATATCAATTTAATATTAATAAATCAGGGAATACAATTTACACAAGTAATTCATGCTTTGAGTCCTAAACTACCCGGACTTTAGCATTTATAGTAGCTACGCACGGACTCTCGTCACCTCGTGCGTACGTAGCCCGTGTAATTAGCAATAATTATTCAATTTAATCCCTATGGGGTAATTTTCCCCTCACAAGATTAGACAAGAGACTTACCTCATCTCAAAGTCCATTTTCTGATTATCGCGTCACGTAAAATTCTCGATTCAATGCCGAAAAATCCGAAACTATCCAAAAGTTATATAAAATAATTAATATATGTTCAATAATTCGAAATTCATCTATTAAATAAATTGCCCTATCCAAAATGGTAAAAAATTTAAAATTCACCCCGGACCCACGTGCTCGGATTCTGAAAATTTTCGGATGAAAATGTTACCCGTAATCTCAAGAACTCAAATATATAATTTCTATCCAATTCCATAACCATTTTCATGGTTAAAATCTCATTTTTATAAAGATCTTGGTTTTTCACCTAAACCTTTTATTTCTAAGATTTACTAGTTATAATCTACCCATAATCTATGTATTTAACTCAAAGGGTATAGAATTAACTTATCTCCAAGTTGTTAGTTGAACTCCCTTCTCAAAAGCTTTGAAATCGCCCGAAAATGGAGGAAAAATGGGCTCAAAATGTCTGAGCCCCGATTTTTAACCATTCTGCCAAGCAGTGGTTTCGCACCTGCGGAAGGGGTACCGCACCTGCGGCTTTCGCACCTACGGAAATTCCTCGCATGTGCGAGTTCCACTCGCCTGCGCCAGGGTCGCATCTGCGCAAAACTTCTCGCACCTGCGCGTTCGCAGGTGCACCCAATGTTCCGCACCTGCGATGGCAGGCCTTCTTTCCCCCTTCCGCTTCTGCGATTGAAGCTCGCATCTGCGAGGGTTGCACCTGCGGCTGTCCAAGCGCAGGTGCAAACGTACGAGAAGCAGAAAACTTTAGCATTTTTCTCCCAAGTCCGAAATTGGTCCGAGCCTCGTCCAGTTAACACTCGGGACCCCCGGGGCCCCGCCCAAATATACCAACAGGTTTGAAATCATAAAACGGACTCGCTCAAACTCTCGAAATGCATAAAATAACATCAAATCTAAGAATCATACCCCAAACCAAATTGATTCAAACTTAAGAAATTCAAGTTCTTCAATTTACTTCCAATGCGTCGAAATATACTTAAACTACTCGGAATGACACAAACTTTTATGTGGAAGTCTTAAATCTTTATACGAAACTATTCCCAAACTCAGAATTCCATACGGACTTCAATTACTCAAAATCCTACTCCAAACCAAATTTAAAGAAGTTTTAAACCTTCAAATAGTTGATTTTTACTATTAAGCGTCAAACGCTCCCGGGTTATCCAAAACCCGATTCGGACATACGCCCAAGTCCAAAATCATCATACGAACCTATTGGAATCGTCAAATACCGATTCCAGGGTCGTTTTCTAAAAATTTTGACCGAAGTCAAACTTAGTCTTTTAAGGCTAACTTAAGGAACCAAGTGTTCCGATTTCAACCCAAACACTTCCAAGTCCCGAACCAACCATCCCCGCAAGTCAATAATCATTAAAAGTGCATATGGGAAATTATATTTTAGGAAACGGGATTTTAAAAGTTAAAATGACCGGTTGGGTCATTACAGTATCTTTCAACTTCATTTTTGTCATTCCTTTTTCTCACAAAACCCCATTTATGACCAACTGGTTTTATACCAGCAGGTGTTTGGACTACTGGTCCAAAGACCTCTCTTTTAGCAAGTGTGTTCAATTCTGATTGAATTTCCCCTTGCCATTTTGGTCAATCAGATCTTTATCGACATTCTTCGACAGATCGGGGTTCAAAATCCTCACTATCTTCCATAATGTTAAGTGCAACATTATATGCAAAATATATTATCCACCACTATTTCAGATCGATTTAAATTAATTTCATCACCAGTAGAGCTTATTAAAAGTTTCTCGCACACTTGAGTCTTGGGTTCATTGATTTCTTCAGAAATCTCAGAACTAATCAGATCTTGGGTCTCTTCAGGAGATCCCTTCATAGTATCGTTATCATTTGTCGATTTTCTTTTTTGAGAATTTCGATCCTTAGAACCCAAAGGCCTACCACGTTTCAGGCGTGTTTTAGGTTCACTAGCTCTCATACTAGTAGATGGTCCTACTGGGACATCAATTCGGATAGGCACATTCTCTGCAGGGATATGTGACTTAGTTATCCTATTCAAATCAGTAAATGTGTCTGGCATTTGATTTGCTATATTTTATAAATGGATGATCTTCTGGACCTCTTGATTACATATAGGGGTACGTGGATCAAAATGAGATAACGATGAAACTTTCCACACAATTTTTCTTTTGATTTCCTTTATCTCTTCCCCTAATTGTGGGAAATTTATTTCATCAAACCGACAATCTGCAAATCGAGCAGTAAATAAATCTCTCGTCAATGATTCAAGATAGCGAATAATAGAGGGTGATTCAAACCCAACATATATTTCTAACCTTCTCTGTGGGCCCATCTTACTGCGCTGTGGTGGTGCTACTGGCACATATACAGCATATCCAAAAATTCGTAGATGAGCAATATCTGGTTCATGACCAAAAACTAATTGTGATGGAGAATATTTATTACAATGTGTCGGTCTGAAACGGATAAGTGATGCTACTTGCAAGATATCATGGCCCCAAATAGTAGTGGGCAATTTTATTTTCATAAGTAGTGGTCTTGCTATCAATTGCAGGCGTTTAATAAATAACTTTGCAAGGCCATTTTGAGTATGAACATAAGCTACAGGATGTTTAACTTTTATCCCAACTGATAGACAATAATCATCAAAAGCTTGAGATGAGAATTCTCCAGCATTATCAAGGCGAATAGCCTTTATAGAATAATCTGGGAATTGTTCACTTAATCGAATTGTTTGGGCTAATAGCTTTGCAAACGCCAGGTTGAAAAATGGCAGTAGGCACACATGAGACCATCTTGAAGATGCATCTATTAGGACCATAAAATATCTAAACAACTCACTTGGTGGGTGAATAGGTCCACATATATCCTCATGTATACGTTCTAAAAAGGCAGGGGATTCAATGCCAACCTTCATTGGTGATGGTCTAGTGATCATTTTGCCTTGATAACAAGCATCACAAGAAAATTCATTATTTGTAAGAACCTTCAGGTTCTTTAATGGATGCCCACTCGAATTTTCAGTAATTCGTCTCATCATTATTGATCCAGGATGGCCCAAACGGTCATGCCAAAGCACAAAAATATTTGAATCAGTAAACTTCTGATTTACGATAGAGTGTGCTTAAATTGTACTAATCTTTGAATAGTATAAGCCAGAAGATAGAGTTGGTAACTTTTCTACAATGCACTTCTGGCCAGAAATATTCTTTGTAATACAAAGATATTCCATATTCATTTCATCTATCGTCTCAACATGATACCCATTTCGGCGGATATCTATAAATTTCAACAAGTTTCTTCTGGACTTGGAGGAGAATAATGCATTGTCTATAATAAGTTTTGTTCCCTTAGACAGAAATATAGTGGCTCTTCCGGAGCCTTCAATCAAACTTATATTACCAAAAATTGTTGAAACATTTGTTTTTCCTTATGCAAATAAGAAAAATATTTCTGATCTTTGAATATGGCATGAGTTGTTCCACTATCAATTACACAAATATCTTCATGATTGGTCTTTGATCCAAACATAATCTGAGGATTATCCATATTCTTCAAAATGATATAAACAGAATAAATATGATAGTAAATATCATTATCATAGCATAACTTTTATTTATATACAACAATTACATAACCACACTATCTACTACAAACAACAAAAATTAAAATATTTACATTTCTACATATTCATCATCTATCACATGACTTGTTTCTCCTCCGGGAGTGCAAAGTAATCAGCTACACCCAAATGCATGAAGTCTAAATTATCTTCAGAAATAAAATTTGCTTCAGCATTTTTCTCTCTCTAATTCAGGAAAGCTTGATAAATCTAAACCATGTGCTTTGACGTACGACAGGTACGTGACCAGTGCCCTTTTCCTCCACATCTATAGCATGCATTTTCTGTCTTTGCTATTGTGATGGCCCAAAATATCATCTTTAAATTTAATAATTAGTTCTGTATTCTAAGACCTTGAAAAGTACTATTTATCTCTCCTCGACTTGCGTGCATAGTCCGTATAATTTTCCAAAAAGTTTTTGTGTAAAAAATGGATTAAAATATGAAATAGAGCTTTAAAACTCAATTGAGTTGACTTTGATCAATATTTTGAGCAAACGGACTCGGATCAGTATTTTGACAGTTCTAGTAGGTCCATATCATGATTTGAGACTTGAGCGTATATCTGAAATCAAATTCCGAGGTCCCTAGCCTGAGATATGGAATTTTGATAAAAAAAATTAAAAGTTTGAAAGCTTAATGATTTTTAAGAATTGACCGATATTTGGTCTTGTTGATACCGGGTCCATATTGTGGTTCTGTAGCCCGGTACAGGTCATAATAATATTTATGACATGTCTGTCCAATTTGGTGAGAAACGGAGTTGATTTGACGTGATTCGGACGTCCGGTTGTGAAAATAGAAGTTTTAAAGTTTTCTTGAAAATTTCCTTTGATTTGGTGTCCGATTCGTACTTGTAGGTGTTATTTTGGCAATTTGATCGCTCGAGCAAGTTCGTATGAGGTTTTTGGACTTGTGTGCATGTTTGGTTTGGAGCCCCGAGGGCTCGGGTGAGTTTCGGATGGTTAACGGGTTGAATTTTTGACTTGGAACTCTGCTGGAAAATTTTCTAATGCCTTGTCTGGTTTCCTTCTTTGCATTCGCGATAGAGGAATCGCGTTAACGAAGAGGAACTTGAGGCATGTGAAATTTACTCTTCGCGTTCGTGAAGGGTAGAGGGCAGTGTTCATCGCGAACGCGTAAAAGGCGAGGCCTGGTCAGGCACCAAGCGATAAAACTTCGCATTCGCGTAAGGTGTATCGCGTTCGCGAAGGCCAAATTTGGCAAGGCTTCGCGTTCGCGAGGTTGCCTTCGCGTTCGGGTAGAGCAAAGTTTTGGCAGCACAAAAATGTGCTTCGCGAATGCGAGGCACTGACCGCGTTTGCGAAGGGTAAAAATCCGAGAAACAGAACTTAAGTTCTGGAAAATGGGATTCGTCCCATTTTCAACCATTTTCCATTTTTGAGCTCGGGTAAGGAGATTCTTGGGCAATTTTTCACGAAAAAATATTGGGGTAAGTATTCCCTATTCTATATTGATTATATTTCATGATTCCAGACTCATTTATATCATGAATCCGTGAAAGTTTGGGAGAAAAATCAGATTTTTATAAAATATTTCAAAAATGAAAATTTAAGATTTGAAGGTCCATTTGACATCAGAATTGAATAATTTTTATATGGTTGAACTCATGTCAGAACGAGCGTTCGGATTTCGTGAGTTTTTCCGGAATTTGAGATGTGGGTCCCACTGTCAAATATTAAAACAAATTTTGGATTTTTATCCGAAAAATTAGTAAATTCATATGGAATTAATTCCTATGATTCGTATTGAGTATATAGAATTGTTTGTGAATAGATTTGACGCTTTTGGAAACAAATTCAAAAGCAAAAGTTGTGGTCGAGTAATTGATTGAAATTGCAAAGCGAGGTAGGTGTCGTGGTTAACCTTAGATTTAGAAAATAGAACTCTTAAATTATTTGTTATGTGAAATGCATGTGAACGACGTATAGGCGAGGTGACGAGTGTCTATACGTCATCAAATTAATTATTTGCATATTTATTTGAAAATCCTAAATTTGTTTTAATACACAAATTAATTGTTATGATAATTGTTTCTCTTTTATTCTTTGTCAAATATAAATTTTGAAATTCCTACAATAATTGTTACATGCTACTTGATTTATGTGTCTTAACTGTTACTTGACATTTAGCATATTAAATATTTAAATTACTTATTTTCTCCATGATTTTTATAATTAATTGCTAATTGCCATTGTTTGTTCATAAATAAATTATAATTATTGTGTGCCTTGATGCTTAATAGTTCTCATTGGACGTTGTATTTATTGGAGTAATTTTTGTTATATTTATGAGTTGTTTAAAGTTATATTGGGGGAACTTGTTGCACGCCGCAACGGGAATGAAAGTAAATATATATATATTGGGAGATCGGATTGGACGCCGTAACAGACTTATTTAAAAGTCTATATTGGAGGATCGGATTGCACGCAGCAACAGACTTATTAAAAGTCCATATTGGGGGATCGGATTGCACGCTACAACAGACTTATTTAAAAGTCTATATTGGGGGATCGGATTGCACGCCGCAACAAACTTATTAAAAGTCCATATTAGGGGGATCGGATTGTACGCCGCAACAGACTTATTTAAAAGTCTATATATATATTTTATTAAATAAATGTATTGGAGGATTGAAAATGAATATATTGTGGGAGCGGTTTGCACGCTGCAACAGAAATTGGTTGAAATAATAATTGGTTATGACTGCTGAGTTGGCTTCAACTATTAGAAATGCGTTACCTGATTTAATTCTATTATTGTGGTTATTACTATTATTGCGTACAGGTTAATGTAAGTGACTTGCCTTAGCCTCGTCACTACTTCGTCGAGGTTAGGCTCGGCACTTACCAGTACATGGGGTCAGTTGTACTGATACTACACTTTACACTTCTTGTGCAGATTTTGGAGTTGGTCCCAACGGCGTACCATAGACTTGCTCGGATTTCAGATATCAAAGGAGACTTGAGATATAACTGCACAGTGTCCGCAGTTCTGAAATCCCCGTCTACTTTACTTTAGCTGTGTGTTTATTTTCAGACAACTTTATTTTTTTCAGATCTTTATTTGTATTATTCTAGAAGCCCGTGCACTTGTGACACTAATTCTGGGATGGTATTTAGACACCGTTATTTTTATGGATCATTCACTACATTTCAAACTTTACTTACGCATTTGCTTCTTTGTTATTAATAAATTTAAAAATTGTTTTAAAATGGATAATATTATTCTAACGTTGGCTTGCCTAGCAAGTGAAATGTTAGGCGCCATCACGGTCCGAAGGTGGGAATTTTAGGTCGTGATAGCTGGTATCAGAGCACTAGGTTACATAGGTCTCACGAGTCACGAGCAAGCTTAGTAGAGTATGAAGGATCGGTACGGAGACATCTGTACTTATCTCTCAGAGGCTATGAAGTTTAGGAACAATATCACTTCTTTCTTATTCTGTCGTGCTAATTTATTCTATCATCGATGATTGTACCATTCTACTCTTATTCACTCGCAGATGGTAAGAACACGTAATACATCTACTGCTGGATAGGGACGAGAGCCCCGGGTGGAAACTATGGCCAGGAGTAGAGGTCGAGGCCGTGCTAGAGGCCGAGGCAGAGGCAGGGGTAGAGCCCAGTCCAGAGCTTGGGAAGCTGCACCTGTTGTAGAACCTCAGGTGGATCTTCTGGAGGAGGTTCCAGTTCAGAATGTACCAGTTGGACCATTTCAGATTCCGGAAGGATTCATAGCTACTCCAGTGCTTCAGGATGCTCTAGTCCGTTTGGTGAGTCTTATGGAGGGCGTGGCCCAGAATGGTACATTTCCAGTGGCACCAACCGTCTCACGGGCTGGGGGAGGAGCACAAACTCCCACTACTCCCGCTCCGGAGCAGATGGCTCCCTAGAATCAGGCTCCAGCAGTACCGCCAGGTGGGGTAGTTCAGCCAGTTGTTGCAACACAGACCGGTGATAGGCCTGCCATGTCTTTTGAGGCCTTATTGAGATTGGATAAGTTTACTAAGATTTTTCCAGTTCACTTCAGTAGTACACCTCCTAAGGACACACAGGATTATCTTGACAGCTGTCATGAGGTGCTGCGAAACATGGGTATAGTTGAGACCAATGGGGTGAATTTTGTTGTATTTTAGATGACGGGATCCGCCAAGAGGTGGTGGAGAGATTATACATTGACCAAACTAGTTGGATCGCCTGCACTTACCTTGGAGCAGTTCTCTCAGCTATTTCTGGAGAAGTTCCTTCCTATCACATTGAGAGAGGATTTCCGTAAGCAATTTGAGCGTCTACAGCAGGGCAGTATGACTGTTACTCAGTATGAGTCTCGTTTTGTGGATTTGGCTCGTCATGCTCTCCTTTTACTACCTATTGAGGGAGAGAGGGTGAGAAGGTTTATTTAGGGACTCACTCACCCAATCAGGCTTTATATGGCCAAGGAGACCGGAAGTCAGATTTCGTTTCAGGCGGATGCTAATGTCGCGAGGAGGATCGAGATGGTTCTTACACATGAGAGAGGGCAGAGGTCTGATAAGAGGCCTCGTCAGTTCGTTAGTTTCAGTGGTGCCTCGTCTGTAGGCAGGAGTAATTTTGGTATGGGTCATTCTCCCAGACCGTTTCATTCAGCACTTCATGCATCTCACGGTGCTTCAGGGAGTCACAGTCCTATTATGCCTTACTCTGGGCAGCCATCATTTAGTGCACATTCAGCTCCTATCAGTGCACCACCACTCCAGAGTTATTATAGCGGTTATCTGGCCCATTCAGGTCAGCTTCAGCTTCAGTAGCCACGGCATCGGGATAGGTGTTATGAATGTGGGAACATTGGTCACATCAGGAGGTGTTGCCCTAGGTAGGCGAGTAACAGATCTCGGCAGGACTCTTGCCATCATACCGGCACCGGTTTCTTCACCGCCTGCTCAGCCAGCCAGAGGGATGGGTCAGGCAACTAGAGGTGGAGGTCAGGCTGTTAGAGGTGGAGGTCAGGCCATTAGAGGTGGAGGTTAGACCGTTAGAGGTGGAGGCCAGCCAGTTAGAGGCCGTCCTAGGGACGCAGT
>AWOL01S0024326.1:14171-42007 GCA_000715115.1 Nicotiana otophora | reverse complement strand
CTCAGCCAGCTAGAGGTAGGGGTCAGGAAGCTAGAGGTGGAGGTCAGGCTGTTAGAGGTGGAGGTCAGGCCATTAGAGGTGGAGGTTAGACCGTTAGAGGTGGAGGCCAGCCAGTTAGAGGCCGTCCTAGGGACGCAGTTCAGAATGGTGGGGCTCAGCCCCGATTTTATGCTTTTCCAGCTAGGCCTGAGGCCGAGTCATCTGATGTTGTGATCACAGGTATTATTCCAGTTTTCCATAGAGATGCTTTAGTTCTATTTGATCCAGGATCTACTTATTCCTATGTGTCCTCCTAGTTTGCTACATATCTGGTTGTGCCTTGTGATTCTCTAAGTGCTCCTATGTGTGTATCTACACCGGTGGGAGACTCTGTTGTAGTAGACCATGTCTATCATTCGTGTGTGATCACTATTGATAGTCTTAAGACTAGTGTGGATCTTTAACTTCTTGATATGGTAGATTTTGATATCATCTTGGGTATGGATTGGTTGTCACCTTATCATGCTATATTGGATTGTCATGCCAAGATAGTGAACCTAGCCATGCCGGGGTTACCTCGATTAGAGTGGAAAGGAACTCCCGGTCATTCTGCCAGCAGGGTTATTTCTTATATGAAAGCTCGGCGCATGGTAGAGAAAGGGTGTCTAGCCTATTTGGCTTATATTCGCGATCCCAGTGCGGATGTCACTTCTATGAACTCAATACCAGTTGTTCGTGAATTTCCAGAAGTATTTCCTGCAGATTTGCCAGGGATGCCACCCGACAGAGATATTGAATTCTGTATTGATTTGGCTCCGGGCACTCAGCCTATTTTTATTCCACCATACCATATGGCCCCGCCAGAGTTGAAAGAATTGAAGAAGCAGTTACAAGACTTGCTTGATCAGGGATTCATTAGACCCCAGTATCTCGTCCTGGGGTGCACCAGTATTATTTCTAAAGAAGAAAGATGGTTCTATGTGGATGTGTATAGATTATCGGCAGTTGAATAAGGACACTATCAAAAATAAATATCCACTGCCAAGAATTGATAACTTATTTGATCAGCTTCAGGGTGCCAAGGTATTTTCGAAGATAGATTTGAGGTCTGGTTATCATCAGTTGAAGATTAGGGCATCTAATGTCCCGAAGACAGCTTTTCGGACTCAGTATGGGCATTACGAATTCCTAGTGATATCATTTGGGTTGACAAATGCCCCAACAACATTTATGGATTTGATGAATCGGGTGTTCAAGCCCTATTTGGATTCTTTTGTGGTGGTATTCATTGATGATATTTGATTTACTCTAGCAGTCGAGAGGAGCATGAGAAGCATCTTCGGAGTGTGCTTCATACTTTGAAGAATAATCAATTATATGCCAAATTTTCAAAATGTGAGTTTTGGTTAGACTTAATTGACTTTTTGGGTGTTGTATCGGCAGAAGGCATAAAGGTGGATCCTAAGAAGATAAAGGATGTTCAGAATTGGCCTAGACCTACTTCAGTTACAGAGATCCGGAGTTTCCTAGGTTTGGCAGGTTACTATCGTCGGTTCGTGGAAGGGTTTTCATCTATAGCAAGCCCATTGACCAGATTGACCCACAAAGGTATCCCACTCAGATGGTCAGACGAGTGTGAGTTAAGCTTTCAGAAGCTCAAGACTGCTTTGAGTACGGCGCCAGTGTTGGTATTACCCACAGGTTCAGGATCGTATATGGTATATTGTGACGCATCTCACATTGGGCTTGGTGCAGTATTAATGCAAGATGGCAAGGTAATTGCATATGCATTGTGGCAGTTGAAAGTTCACGAAAAGAATTATCCTGTTCATGACTTAGAATTGGAAGCCATTATTCACGCGCTGAAGATTTGGAGACATTACCTCTACGGTGTCTCATGTAAGGTATTTACTGATCATCGTAGCCTTCAGTATCTGTTCAAACAAAAAGATCTTAATTTGAGGCAGAGAAGATGGTTGGAGTTGTTGAAAAACTATGATATCACCATTTTATATCACCCCGGAAAGGCCAATGTGGTGGCCGATGCTTTGAGTAGAAAGGCTGTGAGTATGGGCAGTCTTGCGTATATTCCGGATGGTGAGAGGCCATTAGCTGCAGATGTTCAGATTTTGGCTAACCAGTTCATGAGGTTAGATGTTTCAGAACCCAATCGGGTTCTAGCTTGCACAGTCACTCGGTCATCTTTATATGAGCGCATCAGGGAGAGGCAGTATGATGATCCTCATTTACTTGTCCTTAAGGACACGGTGCGGCACGGTGATGCCAAGTAGGTTGTTGTAGGGGAAGATGGAGTTCTGCGAATTCAGAGTCGTATTTGTGTGCCTAATATTGACGGGCTTCGTGAATTAATTCTTAAAGAGGCACACAGTTTCAGGTATTCTATTCATCCAGGTACCGCCAAAATGTATCAAGATTTACGGCAACACTATTGGTGGAGGAGAATGAAAAAGGATATAGTTACATATGTAGCTCGATGTCTAAATTGTCAGCAAGTCAAGTACGAGCATTAGAGACTTGGTGGTTTGCTTTAGAAGTTAGAAATTCCTGAGTGAAAGTGGGAGCATATCACTATGGATTTTGTTGTTGGGCTCCCACGGACTCAGAGAAAATTTGACGCAGTTTGGGCCATTGTAGACAGGTTGACCAAGTCAGCACATTTCATTCCAGTGGCAGTTACCTATTCTTCAGAAAGGTTAGCTGAAACTTACATTCGTGAAATTGTCCGCCTTCACGGTGTGACCATGTCTATTATTTCAGATCGAGGTACGCAGTTTACCTCACACTTCTAGAGGGACGTACATCATGAGTTAGGTACGCGGGTTGAGTTGAGTACAACATTTCATCCACAAACAGACGGACAGTCAGAGCGCACTATTCAGATATTGGAAGATATGCTCTGCGCTTGTGTTATAGACTTTGGAGGTTCTTGGGATCAGTTCTTGACACTTGCGGAGTTTGCTTATAATAATAGCTACCAGTCGAGCGTTCAGATGGCTCCATATGAGGCATTATATGGAAGGCGATGTCGTTCGCCAGTTGGCTGGTTTGAACCGGGAGAGGCTCGATTGTTGGGTACCGATTTGGTACAGGATGCCTTGGATAAGGTCAAGGTTATTCAGGATCAACTTCGCACAACTCAATCTAGGCAAAAGAGTTATGTCGGCCATAAGGTTTGTTATATTGCATTCATGGTTGGAGAAAGAATATTGCTCCGGGTTTCACCTATGAAAGGTGTAATGAGGTTCGGAAAGAAGGGCAAGTTAATCCCTAGGTATATCGGACCCTTTGAAATTCTTGAAAGGGTGGGTGATGTAGCCTATAGGCTTGCATTACCACCTAGTTTATCAGCGATTCATCCGGTGTTTCATGTGTCTATGCTCCGAAAATATCATGGTGATCCATCCTATATGTTAGATTTCAGCTCAGTCCAATTGGACAAAGATTTGACTTACGAGGAGAGGTCGGTGGCTATTCTAGGCCAGCAGGTCCGGCAGTTGAGGTCTAAAAGTTATCCTTCAGTTCGAGTGCAATGGAGAGGTCAGTCGGTAGAGGCATCTACCTGGGAATCCGAGTCGGACATGCAGAGTAAATATCCATACTTATTCACCAGCTCATGTATTTTTTCTAACTTCATTCGAGGACGAACGTTTGTTTTAGAGGTGGATAATGTGATGACCCAAAATGTCATCTTTAAATTTAATAATTAATTATGTGTTCTAAGACCTCGAAAATCACTATTTATCACTCCTCGACTTGTGTGCGCGGTCCGTATAGTTTTTCGAAAAGTCTTTGTGTGGAAAATGGATTAAAATGTGAAATAGAGCTTTAAAACTGATCGGATCGGTGTTTTGACAGTTCCGGTAGGTCCGTATCATGATTTGGGACTTGGGCATATGCCCGGAATAAAATTCTGAGGTCCCTAGACCGAGATATGCAATTTTGATGAAGAATTAAAAGTTTGAAAGCTTAATGATTTTTAAGAATTGACCGATGTTTGGTCTTGTTGATACCGGGTCTGTATTGTGGTTCCGCAGCCCGGTACACGTCCATAATAATATTTATGACTTGTCTTTCGAATTTGGTGAGAAACAGAATTGATTTGACGTGATTCGAACGTCCGGTTATGAAAATAGAAGTTTTAAAGTTTTCTTGAAAATTTCCTTTGATTTAGTGTCTGATTCGTAGTTCTAGGTATTATTTTGGAGATTGGATCGCGCGAGCAAGTTCGTATGAGGTTTTTAAACTTGTGTGCACGTTTGGTTTGGAGCCCCGAGGGCTCAGGTGAGTTTCGGATGGTTAACGGGTTAAATTTTTGACTTGCAACTCTGCTGGAAAATTTTTTGATGCACTGTCTGGTTTCCTTCTTTGCGTTCGCGATAGAGGAATAACGTTCGCGAAGAGGAACTTGTGGCAGGTAAAATTTACTCTTCGCCTTCGCGAAGAGGGGGCCGCGTTCGCGAAGGGTAGAGGGCAGTGTTCATCGCGAACGCGTAGCAGCGAGGCCTAGCCAGGCACCAAGCGATAAAGCTCTGCGTTCGCGTAGGGTGTATCGCTTTCGCGAAAGACAAATTTGGCAAGGCTTCGCGTTCGCATAGAGCAAAGTTTTGGCAGCATAAAAATGTGATTCGCAAACGTGTGATGACCCAAAATGTCATCTTTAAATTTAATAAGTAATTTTGTGTTCTAAGACCTTGAAAAGTACCATTTATTATTTCTCGACTTACGTGCGCAGTCCGTAAAATTTTTCGGAAAGTTTTTATGTGAATAATAGATTAAAATGTGAAATAGAGCTTTAAAACTCAACTGAGTTGACTTTGGTCAACATTTTGAGCAAACGGACCCGGATCAGTGTTTTGACAGTTCCGGTAGCTCCATATCATGATTTGGGACTCGGGAGTATGCCTGAAATTTAATTTGGAGGTCCGTAGCTCAAGTTATGACCATTTAACGGAAATTAGTAATTTAAAGGCTAAAGATTTTCAAGTTTGACCACGGGATTGACTTTTTGATAGCGGAGCCGGAATCCGATTCTGGAAATTTGAACAGCTCCGTTATGTTATTTATGACTTGTGTGCCAAATTTGAAGTCATTCCGGAATCATTTAATATGTTTTGGCACGAGATTTGCAAATTGAAAAGTTTAAAACTCAAAGTTCGAATCGGGGTGTGAATTATAATTTCAGCGTTGTTTGACGTGATACGAGACCCCGAGTAAGTTCGTATTATGTTATTGGACTTGTCGGTATATTCGTGCGGGGTCCCGAGTACCCCGAGAGTGATACAGATTGAAATCGGAACAAGAATTGGACTTAAGCAAAATCTGTATTTTTCCTTCTACTGTAATCGCACCTGCGGATTTTTCGCGCAGGTGCGAGCTCGCATAAGCGAGCCTTCGATTGCATATGCGCCCGGGCGGGGCTGGGCAAAAGTTCGTATGTGCAGAAATTAGTATTGAATATATCAAATTGTTTGTGAATAGATTTGAAGCTTTCGGAGACAAATTTAAAATGAAAAGATGTGGTTGAATTATTGATTGGAATTTGCAAAGCGAGGTAAGTGTCGTGGTTGACCTTGACTTGAGGGAATAGAACCCTTAAATTATTTGTTATGTGAATTGCATGTGAACTATGCATAGGCGAGGTGACGAGTGTCTATACGTCGTCAAATTAATTGTTTGCTTGTTTACTTGAAAAATCATAAATTATTTTAAATCATAAATTAATTATTATATTAATTATTTCTCTCCTATTCTTTGTCAAATATTAATTCTTGAATTCCTGCATTAATTGTTACATACTATTTGAATTATGTGTTTTAATTGTTATTTGACATTTAGCATATTAAATATTAAACTGCCTATTTTCTCCCTGATTTTTATAATAATTTGCTATTTGTCATTGTTTGTTTCATAATTAAATCATAATTATTGTATGTTTGTTGTTTTATAATTTTATATTAATTGTTGCATTTATTGGAAAAATTTCTTCTATAAGAATTGATTGAAATGGATATATTGGAGGATCGGGTTGCACGCAACAACCGACTTATTAAAAAATTTATATTGGAGGATCGGGTTGCACGCCGCAACAGACTTATTAAAAGTCAATATTGGGGGATCGGATTACACGTCGTAATAGACTTATTGAAAAGTCAATATTGGGGGGATCGGATTGCACGCCGCAACAGATTTATTTAAAAGTCTATATATATACTTGATTGAAATAAATATATAACAGACTTATTAAAAGTCAATATTGGGGGATCAGATTGCACGCCGCAATAAACTTATTGAAAAGTCAATATTGGAGGATTGCATTGCACGCTGCAACAGACTTATTTAAAAGTCTATATATATACTTGATTGAAATAAATATATGACAGACTTGATTAAATGGAAAATATTAGGAGAGCGGGTTGCACGCTGCAACAGAATTGGTTGAAATAATAATGGATTATGATTAATGGGTTGGCTTCAATTATTATAAATGAGTTACCTGATTTATTTCTATTATTTGTTGTTGTTATTATTATTGCGTACAGGTTAATGTAAGTGAACTGCCTTAGCCTCATCACTACTTCGTCGAGATTAAGCTCAGCACTTACCAGTACATGGGGTCGGTTGTACTGATACTACACTCTGCACTTCTTGTGCAGATTTTGGAGTTGGTCTCAGTGTCGTACCATAGACTTGCTCGGATTTCAGCTACCAGAGGAGACTTGAGGTATAACTGCATGGCGTCCGCAGTTCTGAAGTCCCCATCTATTTTACTTTAGCTGTGTGTTTATTTCCAGACAGCTTTATTTTATTCAAACCTTTATTTGTATTTATTCTAGAAGCTCGTACACTTGTGACACCAATTCTGGGATGGTATTTAGACACCGTTATTTTTATGAATTATTTCACTATATTTCAAACTTTGCTTCCGCAATTGTTTCCTTGTTATTAATAAATTTAAAATTATTTTAAAAATAGTTAATATTATTCTAACGTTGGCTTGCCTAGCAAGTGAAATGTTAGACGCCATCACGGTCCGAAGGTGGAAATTTCGGGTCGTGACAGAATGCGAGGCACTGACCGCATTCGCGAAGGGTAAAAATCCGAGAAACAGAACTTAATTTCTGAAAAATGGGATTCGTCCCATTTTCAACCATTTTCAATTTTTGAGCTCGGGTAAGGCGATTCTTGGGCGATTGTTCACGAAAAAATATTGGGGTAAGTGTTCTTTATCCTGTATTGATTATATTTCATGATTCCATACTCATTTATATCATGAATCCGTGAACTTTTGGGAGAAAAATCAGATTTTTATAAAATCTTTCAAAAACGAAAATATAAGATTTGAAGGTCCATTTGACATCGAAAATGGATAATTTTTATATGGTTGAACTCGTATCGGAACGGGTGTTCGAATTTCGCGAGTTTTTTCGGGATTTGAGACGTGGGTCCCACTATCGAATATTAAAATAAATTTTGAATTTTTATCCGAAAAATTAGTAAATTCATATGGAATTAATTCTTATGATTTGTATTGAGTATATCGAATTGTTTGTGAATAGATTTGACGCTTTTGGAGACAAATTCAAAAGGAAAAGTTGTGGTCGAGTAATTGATTGAAATTGCAAAGCAAGGTAAGTGTCGTGGTTAACCTTGACTTGAGAGAATAGAACCCTTAAATTATTTGTTCTGTAAAATGCATGTGAGCGGCGTATAGGCGAGGTGACGAGTGTTTATACGTCGTAAAATTAATTGTTTGCATAATTATTTAAAAATCCTAAATTTATTTTAATACACGAATTAATTGTTATGATAATTGTTTTACTCCTATTTTTTGTCAAATATAATTTCTGAAATTCCTACAATAATTGTTACATGCTACTTGATTTATGTGTCTTAACTGTTACTTGACATTTAGCATATGAAATATTAAATAGCTTATTTTCTCCACGATTTCACAATTAATTGCTAATTGCCATTGTTTGTTCATAAATAAATTATAATTATTGTGTGCCTTGATGCTTAATAGTTTTCTCATTGGACGTGGTATTTATTGGAGTAATTTTTATTATATTTATGAGTTGTTTGAAGTTATATTGGGGGAATGGGTTGCATGCCGCAATGGAAATAAAAGTAAATATATATATATTGGGGGATCGAATTGCACGCCGCAACAGACTTATTTAAAAGTCTATATTAAGGGATCGGGAGATCGCATTGCACGCCGTAACAGACTTATTAAAAGTCTATATTGGGGGATCGGATCGCACGCCGCAACAGACTTATTTAAAAGTCCATATTGGGGGATCGGATTGCATGCCGCAACAGACTTATTTAAAAGTCTATATATATACTTAATTAAAATAAATATATTGGATGATTGAAAATGAATATATTGCGGGAACGGTTTGCACGCTGCAACGGAAATTGGTTGAAATAATAATTGGTTATGACTGCTGAGTTGGCTTCAACTATTAGAAATGAGTTACCTGATTTAATTCTATTATTATGGTTATTACTATTATTGCGTACATGTTAATGTAAGTGACATGCCTTAGCCTCGTCACTACTTTGTCGAGGTTAGGCTCAGCACTTACCAGTACATGTGGTCGGTTGTACTGATTCTACACCCTGCACTTCTTGTGCAGATTTTGGAGTTGGTCCCAGCGGCGTACCATAGACTTGCTCGAATTTCAGCTACCAGAGGAGACTTGAGGTATAATTGTACGGCGTCCGCAGTTCTGAAATCCCCGTCTACTTTACTTTAGCTGTGTGTTTATTTTCAGACAGCTTTATTTTTTTCAGACCTTTATTTGTATTATTCTAGAAGCTCATGCTCTTGTGACACCAATTATGGGATGATATTTAGACACCATTATTTTTATGGATCTTTCACTACATTTCAGACTTTACTTCCGCATTTGTTTCTTTGTTATTAATAAATTTAAAAATTGTTTTAAAATGGATAATATTATTCTAACGTTGGCTTCCCTAGCAAGTGAAATTTTAGGTGCCATCACGGTCCGAAGGTGAGAATTTTGGGTCGTGACAACAGTTTGCACCGCTTCATGCTTTTGTTCCTTCCTTTTCCACTGCTGGTGGTGAGAAGAGTTCTTTGGTGCATTATTATTACCATGATTAGAGTTTTTTCCCCGACCACGACCATAACCACAGCTGAGGCCACGTCCTCTTCCACGCTTAGCTTGTGGAAGTTTTTCTCATTCACTTCAGGGAATGGACAAGAACCAGTAGGTCGGCTTTCATGGTTTTTCATTAATAGCCCATTATGTTGCTCGGCTACAAGAAGATGTGAGATAAGTTCAGAATACTTTTTGAATCCCATTTCTCGATATTGCTGCTGCAGGAGCATATTCGAGGCATAAAAATGGTGAAACTTTTCTCCAGCATATCATGATCAGTAATATTATCACCACATAATTTCAATTCGGAAATAATTCTAAACATAGCAGAATTATAATCACTGATAGATTAAAAATCTTGTAGCCTTAGATGAGTCCAATCATAACGTGCCTGTGGAAGAACGACCATCTTCAGGTGGTCATATCTATCTTCCTGTGGAAGAACGATCATCTTCAGGTGGTCATATCTATCTTTCAAATTATTCCATAGTATGACTGGATCTTTAANAAATAATTCTGAACATAGCAGAATTATACTCACTGATAGATTTAAAATCTTGTAGCCTTAGATGAGTCCAATCATAACGTGCCTGTGGAAGAACGACCATCTTCAGGTGGTCATATCTATATGCCTGTGGAAGAACGATCATCTTCAGGTGGTCATATCTATCTTTCAAATTATTCCATAGTATGACTGGATCTTTAATAGTGAGATATTCTATTTTCAAGACTTCATCAAGGTGATGGCATAGGAATATCATTGCTTTGGCATGGTCTTGGTTTGATGCTTGATTTTTGTCCATGATAGTGTCTGCCAGACCCATCGCATCAAGATGAATTTCAACATCAAGCACCCAAGACATGTAGCTTTTGCCCGATATATCCAGGGCTACAAACTCAAGTTTAGAAAGATTTGACATTATTTAGAAAATGAAAGTTCATACTTCTGATACTTTCAAAGTATTTACTCGAGATGACAGAGTCTCGTGCTGATAACATGTTATAAAATAAAGACTGTAAAGTAAAGACAAGTATAGAGAGAAACTGATATATTATTCAAACTTCAAATTTATGTACATAATGAACTGAAAACTCCTCTATTTATAGAAGAAAGGAAGCTACTGTGTAAGCTGCTACAGCAAGCTGCTACTGTACCAGATATAGATAATCTTCTACCGGAGGTAATATTTATCCATAACGGAGTACCAAAATGATAAGCTTCTTCAGGAGGCTTATTTTCAATAGAGTACTAAATAGATAAACATATTTACGGCGGAGTCTCATATGGATAAACTTCTTGAGGAAGCTTATTTACAACGGAGTACTAAATGAACATCCATAATATAATATATTTATAATTGTTCCTTATTTTTTTAATTTTAATATTTTTATTCATATATATTACATTAGGCTCATGGGACAGCCCATCTCAGCTTCAACCAAGCTTGGTTGGACTGGCTAAAAAGCCTCGGGATCCAAATATATTAATCCAATCGTATTAAATCACGGGCCGAGTTTGGACCCCGTGAAAAATCCTTGAACAATAGAACATTCGAAAACCCTAAACCAAAAGAGCGGGCCTCAAATTCCAAAGCCCTAGATGTAACAGCCACAGGAGCCACATTGAGAGTATTTTCTTGGGGTTTTGGCATGGTATAACAACATACCCATGTAATTGGCAGAAAACAGTCCTAGTTATAGATATTAGCATCAAATAGCCAATAAATGTATATCACAATAATAATATACATATCACAACTTTTTTTTTCTTCTTTGTCTATATCAACATGTATATTAAAATTTTATTTTTATTCTTTGTATATAAATAATATTATTCTTTGTATATCGATAATATAAAATTATATATATAGTTATTGCTGTCTTTATATCAATGTATATCACAATACAAATATTGTATTATTTGTATATCACAGTGTATAGCACACAGACATGTGTATACCAAAATAGATATCATAAGTTTAGTTTTCTTCTTTGTGTATATCAAAAATTAATTTTCTTTGTATACCAAAATATTATTTACTCGCGTAATTAAATTTATTATTTTTATATTTTAGGACTTGCTTAAACAAGCTATGTCCAAAAAACAATTCCATTTTTGATCAATAATTAATAATTATATTATTTGTATATCACAGTGTGTAACATAATAGTAATGTGTATATCACAAATATTTATTAAAATTTTATTTTTCTTCTTTGTATAACATATTTCAGATTGAAAACTCAAGTTCAAGACGACTCCACGTGTGTATCCTCTATTGTAACCCGTGTATATCTCTATGTACATAAGTGATATCTCATGTATATTATGTGTGTCTGTGTATATCCTTGAAAATTTGTGTTATATATACGATATACAATGTGATATACATGGACGTCCATAAAAATATTATGTTGTATACACGATATACAAAATGATATACACAGACGTCCTCAAAAACTTTTGTGTGTGATATACACTGATGTACACGATATACAGCGTGATATACACATGTCGCAGTTGGATTTGTAGGTCTGAGTTTTTACCTAAAACCAGTCTAAATCACTTATAATCTTGCTCAAATTTTGTATATAGCCTTGTTTAGGTATTTTCAACCAATTTCAATTATAACCACTCATCCAATCCAAACAAAAAAAGGAAGAGAGAAGAAAAACAAAGTTGAAATATATTTTTTCTCTCTTAGTTTTTGCTAATCTTGCTCAAATTTTGTATATAGCCTCGTTTAGGTATTTTCAACTAATTTCAATCACACCCACTAATTCAATCCAAACAAAAAAAGAAGAGAGAAGAAAAACAAAGTTGAAATATATTTTTTCTCTCTTAGTTTTTGCTAATCTTGCTCAAATTTTGTATATAGCCTCGTTTAGGTATTTTCAACTAATTTCAATCACACCCACTAATTCAATCCAAACAAAAAAAGAAGAGAGAAGAAAAACAAAGTTGAAATATATTTTTTCTCTCTTAGTTTTTGCTAATCTTGCTCAAATTTTGTATATAGCCTCGTTTAGGTATTTTCAACTAATTTCAATCACACCCACTAATTCAATCCAAACAAAAAAAGAAGAGAGAAGAAAAACAAAGTTGAAATATATTTTTTCTCTCTTAGTTTTTCCTTCTGATTTTCTCTGATGTGACACAACCTTACCTTTTTATCCCATTGATTTTTTTTTTTTGCATAATTTCCAAGAAGTTTTGCTAAATTATGAGACAAAAGAGAAGAGATAGAAGAAGAAATACAATGAGAGAAAAGGGGTGGGGAACCAAAATGAGCGTGTAGTTTTTTTTGAGATAGAATATAAAAAAGTAGTTTTTTTTTCTTTTTTAAGATTTAGCTATATAATGACAATTATTTGGGGCTATCTTTGCCAAACCTAATATAAGGCAAAAAAAAATTGTCAATTCGGGTTATGTGTTGTTATAGGATGCGGATTTTTCTATTTTCTTTGTATCTCAATGGCAACGCAACAGACGTATGAGCAACATTTGATATGTGTCCATGGTGTTGCTGGTAGGGAGGATTTGTGGTATTGTATTGATTTAGTAATGTCCTTGCCGCATCAACTTTTTCCGGTTGCCCGAATTGATTTCGAAAATGCTGGAGGATGGACTGTTGTGGGTGATTACATCTACTGGGCTGGTGGAATCATTAACCTTACTTCCGCCATAAAACTTCACTCCTCTTTGGAATTGAACAGGCACAACATCAAAAGCTCCAACCCGTCTGACTGAGAAACCGTATCTTAAGCTTCACCGGCACGAAGCCTGTGTCTTTGCTGAGGGTGATAGGATCTATGTTCTGGGGGGCAACACGTTTCCATATGAAGGCCGGGAGGATGAAGGGAGGTACTGCGGTGAAGCTTACAACATTAAAACCCAAAGCTGGGAGCTGTTGGCATTGAATGTCCAGGATTTTGCTTTTCTTACTGGTTGTACTAGCGCCCTCGTGCAAGAGGAAGGTGAGACGAAGGTTGTATGTTACTCGTCTGGTATGGGTTATTTGCTACTTTACAATGTCCGTAAGGATGATTTCGAATTTCAAGTTCATCCCCACTTCGATTTAGGAGACCCAATGCACGGCCGGTTGCAAGCAACTCAACACTATATTGGTTCACCTATAACTGGAACCTGTATGGATATGATTTTTCCAAAGAAAGATGGTTTAAATCAGCAAGTCTTAAAGGCAAGTTGTGGAAGGAAATTACTCAGGATTGTTTTAGTAGATATCGTGCATTTCCAGTTTTGGTTCATCTGCGTGATGAAAATTTCGTGGTGATTGCTCCGTTAGCTGATGGAATATTGGGAGTGGCTTCCCTTGTTGTCTCCAAACGCGCATACTCTTTAGATGCGTCCGTGGAGTTATGCGGCACTTTTATCTGTTGATCCTGATTTCACTCCTCTTGATGGGATGGCAAATGTGAGTGCACTCTGTCTTTTATTCCTTACCCCTTTTATATAATTACATTAGCGTTTTCCAATGCGGATAAAAGACAATTAAATAAATTGGTTAAGTCTTATTGGTTTTTGAAGCTGTTTCAACTCTAACTATTAGAATCAATGTCCTGTGAATGAAGTTAATAAATTGGTTAAGTCTCTTATCTATGATGATTGTTTTAAAGATTGACATTTGAAGACGACTTTTAAAAAGTCAGGAAACACTTGAGATAGCTTTCTTTGAATAATAGTATACAATGTATGTGTTGTCACCCTATTCAACGCTAGAAAACATGTTTTCCTATGTGCAACAGATGCAACATGTGCGGAAAGGGAGTTGGATGATGCAAATTGTTTGTTTTTGCATTCTCCGTTTGGCTGTGCTTCTAATATTAGCTTATTTTGAAAGGTGTTTTTAGAAAAAGTACTTTTGATTTTTGGAATTTCTTTCTAAAAAAAATACTTTTGATGAGGAATTTCAATGAGGAACAGTTTGTGTTTGACTAATCAATTTGAAAAGCACTTTTGAGCAGTAATTAGTGTTTGACAAAGTCATTAAAAAGTATTTTTAAGTTAATTTCCTCAAAAATACTTTATTTTGCTTTTCGAAAATATGTCACTTTTTTCCCGGCTAAAAGCTTGGCAAAACCTCTTAACCTTGGAAAAAAGTACATTCGGCAAAAAAAAAAAAACTTCTTTTTACCAAAAAGAAGCACGGCCAAACAGGCTATAAGTTATCCGATTTAAATTACCCGATTAAGGGAGATGTTCCTCAATTTGGATACCAAAATGGTTGTCTCTTTGAAAGAAGCTTTAGTTATCTAGTCAGGAAGCAAAATCGACATCGACGGGTAGAGGTGTGCGTAGTTCCATCTTGCTCTCACTGGGTGGATTTGGAGACAAAACTATCGTTGTACGAAATGAAAAATACAATCTTTTGTATCTATTTAGCTTTTTGGTGCAAGATGGAATATGGCATTGACATGTTAGTTGACTTTCTTACATCTCGTCAAGCCGTAGATAATAAAGTAGACAGGCCATAAAGTCAAAACGAAAATGCAACGTTAAGTGGACAGATAGAATGAAAGGAAAAATAGCTCCGAATTCGTCTGGTATGCCAATATTATCTTTAACGCTATACGTAGTTTGCAACCACTTGGTGCTGTCTATAAGGAGCTAATAAAATGTTTTAACCATAAAAAAATATAAATCTTGAAGGTTAAAAGCACAGATGTGTCACTTTATTAGCATTTTGATGTAAACATTTGAATGTATATGATTTGATAGAATTCAATGTTCCAGTGGAATGGTATGATATATTAGATATCACACATTAAAACATGACAATTAAGATGTTCTAACACTATGCTCATAAAAATAAAACAAAGCAGTTTCCCCTAGTTGTTTTCCTCAAGGGAATAACAATTATCTGTTGTAGCCAAGATGTGTTAGAACTGTTAATTTTTTGTTGCCCTGCAACTGTTTCATGTTGAAGTTACAAATTTGGCTGTTTAAATTTAGTTTGCAATTGCATGTTTGGATTTGGTTGACGAACTCCTAATAGTAAACTTGAGTGGAAAGATACACTTTGGGTGATTGCTTTAATCCTTTTGTCTTCAGGGACACAGTATTTTCAGGCTTTAGTCTTCAGATTTTCCTTTATATATATTTTTTTTAAAATATCTATCAATGAACGTGAGTGGGTGCTTTTATTTTGGGTATACGTGTAACAAAGGCTTTGATTATAGTTCTGACTTCCTATAGAAAGCAGAAAAAGGCAAATTTGGAGGAAATGTTTGGAGCGGGAAAAAAAAATGAAATTCTCTTCCACCCTGTTTGTTTTTCCTGCCAGATTTTCTGAGTTTTGACGTGGTGATGCTTTTTTTAACATAGTGTTAAAGGTTGAAGAATATTCGGTCAAATACTATGCATGGACAATGCAATTCTTCAATGGAGAACTAATGGTGAGATGCTCTTTTCAATTATCATTTTTGGCTGTTTATTTTGAGAATAAACTTGATGCTACGGTGTTTCTTCCCTTTCTTCATGAAGTTATATATGAAACAATTTTGAAATGCATGCATTTGAAAAAAATTCTTTGCAAACCTGCAATTTAGCATTTCGTGGTTATCTTCAGCAGTTAAGATGTCTTTGTCAGTGGCGAAGCCAGGAAATTCAATAATTTGAACACCCTTTGCCAGTGGGCTATGCAAGGGTGTTCAAAGTCAATTTTTAATCAATAACAAGCAGTATTTTACCTTATACGTAGTATAAACTTTCGGCGAAGGGTGGTCAGTTGATAACCCTTGGGCCAACATAGCTTCCGCCCCTGGTCTTTGTTTTCTGGCTTTTGGCTGGGTTTGGGTGGTTCGTGTACTTGCAGTAGTTGATATATTGGTTACTTTGTGTTCTGAAGTTGCAGTGAACTTGTGGAAAAAAGAAATAGATGTGTTTTGCAACTGTAGGAAAAAGAAAAGAAAAGAAAACTTTTTGCATTGAACTTCTCTCTAGTACTTGACCCCCCCTCCAACCCCCAACACACACAGCATAAAAATGTAAAGTCTGTCTTTTCTAAGTTCGTGAAATATCATTGTGAAAATTTTGAAACATGCATATAATGCTCTTGAATACGGAGAGATCGCAATATGACTGATTTGATATCCTACTTTTTCTTATCAAAGTTTTCACTACTATTTGATGTGCTTGCTGCAGGTATAAAATCTTTTTATTATAGGAAATTTCCTTTCAAGATATTTTTTTGACTTATTTTTTATGGTTGCATTGCAGGTATCTTGTTCAGGTCAGTGCTGTGCAACTTAAAATTTATGAGTTCTGTACGTTAGCTGTCTGTGTATGTACGTGGTACAGTGCGATGGAATTGAAAATGTCTCAAACTATGTTTTACTGTTTTTCCTTTACAAAATACTAGTGTTTTATGTTGATATAGTCTTCGCCTTCTGATACAAGGTAACATACTTTATTCAGTCGCCAAGAGTGAGTAGAAGATTCTAAAACATTTAGGTGTTGTTTGGTTGGTTTTGGAAGAGATATAATCTCTGCATATGATCATTCATTATTAACTCCAATATTTGGTTACTATTTTGCTTTTCCTCATAAATAATACCTGCATGAGTTATGCAGGAACTTATATTTTATTTTATGTGGAATAGGATGTGGAGTAAAAAGGTTGAATACATAATGCCATCGTAAAAATAGCACGGGCTAATCAGTTTTCGGACTAGTAATTAAAAAATAGTCAGTGTTTTACTGCAACACGGAAAGTTCCAGTCTAATATAATAGAGATTGGTACACCTGTGTATGAACTTCCATCATATTATGCTAGAACTCCAGTACACAGAAAGTTCCATCATAATATACTAGAGATTAGAGCACATGTGTATAAACTTCTAGCATATTATGCTGGAATATTTTTTTCCGGATTTTGAATAGTGTTTTCGTTCAGATTTATCTTTACATGAAAAATGACTAAATTTCGATTATTTTTAAAAATGTGGCTATTTTTCAATTACCACTTGTTAATCTAGCTATTTTTGAATTTCTCATCGCTTAAGTTTGGATTTTCATTGAAACACCTCTATGAAACATAGTTAAAATTAAACACCTGAATAAAAATTAATTTTCTTGCAATGTTGGTTCTACTTCCTCCTCCCATCCTTTCGATCTATCTTTGCCATATATTCAATTTCTCCCCACCTCAAACTCAACTCTTTAGCCATTTTTCCTGTCAATTCCTACTAAACTAGTTCTGCCAATTTTTGAGCCATTGTCTGTCATGCTTTTCAGCCTTAGATTCAAACGCTCTTTTTGTTCGAATAAGTCCGGCCATCCTCGAAGAAGTGTCTTTTTAGAATTTAAATCCAAGAAAAGTTTATAATGCTACAACTTAATTAGACTTGTTTTAAAGGTTCTGAACAATTTGCCGGTGACATTTTTCCGCCGAAGAAATCAGATATGGCGTTGTTTGAAATAGTTCAATGGAAGTCCGATTTCATTTCAGAGTAAAATATTCACATGGTTGAATCACTGAACTAATTTAACAGCATCTAGGAAATTAAAAAAAATATCCGAAGACTGAAATTCCTAGTCGGATGTTATAGATCCTTCGCCTGAATCGTTTTTTCCGGTCACCTTCTCTCTCTTTTCTTTTAGATCTTGAGTTTTACTTTTTCTAACTTGTTTCTTTTTTTAATTGGTTTTGTTTGCCATGTCATGGCCTTGATTTGGGATTGTCAGATTTGTGTTTAATAGACGCACATTGAGCATAGATTAGATATTTAATACTCCCTCTGTTTGTTTCAAATTAGAGGAGATGATTTATTTTTTAGTTTGTTCTAAAATAAATAATATATTTTTAAATTTAAAAATAATTTAATTTTATATTTTTTATTTTACCTTTAATTAGATATTTTTATAATCAAATAAATGTCATGGTCCCACAAAACTTTTACCCCTTAAGCTTTTAAGATCACAAATTTTAAATTTTTTTTTTTCTTAAACTCTGTGCCGAGTCAAACTACCTCATCTAAATTGAAACTGAGGGAATAGGTCATAAGATTTGTTTAGATGTCTAAACAAAAATTTCGCACAAGATTAAGAGGCCGCATATGTATTCAAATAAGAGATTTTTACCTATATATACTACATTATAAATTTATTTACTCTCACTGTTTGAGTTTTAACTTAATTACAAGTTGATATACAATTTACCAATTATATACAAATTAGTATTAATGAGTATCACTTTATATTAGGAATTGAACAGGGAATATCAGTTATACATGCGCTCTCTCTATCTCCGTCTCTTTTCTGTTCTTTCCCCAATTTTTTTCTTACTTTGATGTTCTCTTCCTTTTACCCTTTCATGTTGAATTGAAAGAGTTTTTTTTTTCATAAACAGAGAAATTAACAAAAGAACAAAACAGTGTCTAAGTTAGTACCACAAAGAACAAAGGCGTTGTTGCTGTCAACAATTTGGATCACGTATAATTTGTCTATCTATGGCAATTCAGTGTCTTATCCCTGCCTCGCCCTCCCAAAGCTTCAAAAGCAGGCAAAAGTTATTGTATTCCTGTATTAGTATAAAAATTTGAATTTAAACTTCATTGAAATTTATTAAAAAGATTCGGAGCTTTTAATTCGAAAATTGGGTTTGATTAAATTGTTATTTGTTTGGATTGGGTGTTGTTGCAAATGATTGAGAATGTCATTTGGAGTTTATATCTCAATTTTGATTGAGAATTTGGTTTTAGTTGGAATTTTAGATTGAAACTTGAAGAAGAAGACATAAACAAATTGTATATATTTTGTATCTCGGGTATAAAAACGACATACAAAATATCACAATAACAACATACCCAGTATTATCCCACACTGTGGGGTCTGAGGAGGGTATTGTGTACGCAGACCTTACCCCTACCTTGTGAGGATAGAGAGGTTGTTTCCAATAGACCGTCGGCTCAAGAAAGCATAAGCACCACATTAATAAAAATATAGACAAGAAGGGACAGTACCAAAAAGCCATATAAAAGCAGAATAAAAACAACAAGATAGTAAGGTGATAAACAATGAAAAAAAATAACGGTTAGTCATAAAACTTATTACCAATAGAAAGCGAGACTACGAGCCAATACTACTGTTATGAACACTCTAGACTACCTACTCTACTACCCTAATCCTTGACCTCCATACCTTCTTATCAAGGGTCATGTCCTCGGTCACCTGAAGCTGCGTCATGTCTTGCCTAATCATCTCTCCCTCCCTCTTCTTTGGCCTACCTCTACCTCTTCGTAGGCCCTCCAATGTCAATCTCTCACACCTCCTCACCGGGGCGTATGTGCTCCTCCTCCTCACTTGACCAAACCACCTAAGTCGCGCTTCCCGCATCTTGTCCTCAATAGGGGTCACACCCACCTTGTCGCTAATAACCTCATTTCTGATCCTATCTAATCTGGTGTGTGACGAGATCGAAACACACACTTAAATTATGCTCACTAGTCAAAGATAGTATAGTATAATATCGTATCCACAAGGATTTGAGTTAAATAATATTTTCGTAGTTTCTAGCTTGATTGCTAATCAGGAGAATCAACAATTGAGTTTTATATGATTTCTAACTAAGATTAACTAAAAATTTAAAACTATTGACTAATGACAATTGCGATAAAGTTAAACAAGGAAGTTATCAGTGGGAGAAAATAGGGGTTGATAGGATAGGTGCAAGATAATTGTTTGAGATCTAACTCTAGATAATTCACTTCTAATGTTTAAATGAGTCTCTCGAATTCACTCAATAATTAGTTCAAACGTTTAGTAGAAACTCCTCTCTCGATTAAGTTTCAACCTCACAAGATGAACCAATTTAAGCACGTGAAAATATGCAAGAATGTATAGTGGATTGGTCTTTAGGAGAACCTCTATCGATTATCCTCCTAACTAGGTTAATTCAATGATTCAACTAGCCTATTTCGATTACTAAGAAAAATTAAAGAACTCAACCAACAATATAATGCAAAGATATCACAAGTTATGCCTCTCTCGATTACATGAACAAGTGAATATAGATGCAATAATTAAATCATCAAAAAATGCTTCAATACATAAAACTAGAGTTATAATACACAAATAAATATCAATACACCAAATCCATCAAACCTTAAAGAGAACTACTCCATAGATATGGAGCAATTCACCACAAATATAATTAAAGTATAGGAAAACATAAATTCAAACCAAACTCGGGTCTTGAGTGAGGAAGGAATGATGGAATCCTTGTGCTTGTGTTCTTCCAACTCCTCCTTAGCCTCCTTAGGTCTAAAGTATGTCAAAAATCCAGAAAATAATATTTTTCATGTATTTATACCAAGTAGGGTCGGGCCCAAACGAAATCACCCTTTCCTAGCCGAAATAGAAAAACTTGCAAACTTATTGCTTTTCATTGCGTAGCATTATTGCGTTTTCTTGTCAGGCCACAAAAACCCAGCTTCTGAACTTTGTCAATTCCTGACACAAAAATACACTGCTTCGTTGCCCAGTGCGTCGCACTAGTGCATTTCTTCAGTTGTTGCTTCTTCCTTGATTTTTGACGTCCAAAAGTGATCCTCGACCCCCGAATACGATCCCGACTTAATCCTTTGGGCTTTTACTTAGACTTCAAAGCTCCAAATAGCTCGAATTAGTTCCACAACATCTACATAACTCGAAATCATTCCTACAAGGCATAAAATATGCAATAAGTGCAAAATACTATCAATTAAAGCTCAAAACAAGTAAAGTACAGTGAATTAGAGTGCAATAAGCGACTAAAATACGTAATTATAGCATACCATCAACACCCCACACTTAAACTATTGCTCTCCCTCGAGCAATCAAACTACACTTCATATAGACACGACATTTTTAAATAACTCTCCAAACTCATTATACCAAGAATATTTAAAATATATTAAGTACAATACCGTAACATCCTCTCCTCAATATTTGACTCAAAAGCACCATGCAACTTTCACAACCCGCTCACTCACTCTAACATAGAGGTCAACGACATTATCTTTCTTTTATGAATCAAGTGCCCTCACATAATAATAGAGAGTAGTTCCACATACAATAAATTTAAGAACAACTAGAAACTCAAGATAGAAAGAATTTGCTCACTCTCAGAAACAACATTCATATGCCACAAAAGACGTACCATAGGCTTGCCCGTAGTGTACTACTCTACTAATTATGATCATTCAATCAAGGATCAAGTAGGACTTTCATTGGTTGTAATATAGGCTGCGAGACGGGTATGATACATTTAGATATAAGAATGACTATACCTCCTTAAGAACTTTAATACATACATTTCATTTATCAAAACCCCACACTTATGTCAAACCAAAACTCCACCTTCACATCAATATACATCAACTCCTTACTTCTTTAAGCACAATTACATCAAGAGTCACCACTATCAAATAATATTTTGTACAACAATACAATATTTTTTTTCTTTTTCGTTTCTTATTCAATTCAAGTGGCTCTTACTTTTTCAAAATAATGCACCTTTTTCCTATTTCATTAGTTCCACTCAAAAGCCAAACTAACCACCCCATACTTTAATTTTTGCAAAGTTCATAACAAATTCAAGTACTCACGAGAGGTACAAGGTTCAAATAGATGGTCAATTCGAGCAAATGGGTAAGACTTGTAATATGGTTGTCAAGGAAACAGGATTACAGGCTCAAAGGGGTTAACTAAGATACATAGCAATTAGGTGGGTAAAAGCATATAACTGGCTCAACAAAGAAATGGCTATATCACTTTCAGGACTAAATACAACTACTATTTCTCTTAGCAAACACATGGGGCAAGTTCTAAACATCAAATGCAATGCACATAATAACACAAAACCTCACACCCATATGGCACATAACTCACTCAAGATCGGATTATCAAGACACTCTAGTCAAAGCAGTTAAGCAGAGTTAAAATCATACAGTGTAAGGTACTTATACAAGAGTCAAACACTGAGCCTAAGCGTCACAACTAAAGCACTCACTATTCTCAGGGTATAATGAAGTCATGAGATATTGCCTTCAATTCAAATCATAGCACAAGGTTTCCTACTCCTAAAAAAATAAACTAACTACACCCGGTTCAAAAAAAACTCTTGGAAAAGAATCACGGCACAAAGAAAAATCAAGGGGGAATTATTACACTACCTAACAAAAGAAAATCTTTTTGTCTTTTTCTTTCGACTTTATTCCCTTAAGAAACTCGTCGAATGATATCCATCGTCGGGAAAAATCAATTTATTTTCAATTTTTATGGTTTTTTCAATCTCTATCTACTACAACTAACAAAAAGAAACACATATACAAACATACATACAAATATGCCCCACCCCACACTTTAAGTTACGGCATGTTCTATGACACACAATTAGAAAGTATAAGGTAAAGGAAACGTCCCTGAACATCTAGTCGGGGTCTGAGTCGAAGTCGGGATCCATTCCTCGCCTTCGAACTAATGCGCACATCCAGGCAGACAACTTCTTCTCAACCTTCTTGGGGTACACCCCACACTTATCTTTCTCACTCAATGCAGCCTTCTCTTTTGAGCCCTTCACTTTCCACTCAACACTCGCAGATAGTTTTTCTTTTTGTGCCCCCTTTGATACATTCATATCAAAAGTCACTATCTCCTCACCCACTCTAAGCATGAGTTTTCTCTCGTGTATATCCAATATAGATCTACCTGTCGCTAAGAATGGTCTTTCCAAGATGAGGGGGGCCTCCTTGTTCTCCTCCATGTTCACCACTATAAAATCCACAAGAAATACGAACTTATCCACCCAACTAACACATCTTCCACTATTACCTCAGATATTAAAGTCGTTTGGTCCACCAGCTGCAAAGATATTAGCACCGAACTTATTTCTCCAATCTCCTTCTCCAGTTTCCTGTAAATAGATAGAGGCATCAGAATCACATAAAGATTTATCAAAATTTATAGAGCCTAAAGAATAAGGTATAGTAAAACTCCCTGGATCTCCATACTTTTGTGGGAGTTTGTTTTACAATATCGCGCTGCAATGCTTTATGAGCTTGACCACCGAGGTATCCCCTATCTTCCTCTTCTTTGTAAGGATTTCCTTCATAAATTTGGCATAAGCATGCATTTGTGAGAGCACTTATATAAATGGTAAGTCACATGAACATGTTTCAGCAAATCCGAAAATCTCGCAAACTGCTTGTCTAGCTTTTCTCTACATAGCTTTTGAGGGAAAGGTAGAGCGGGCATATGCTCACTCTCATCACGTTCCTCCCTTCTCGAAGTTTCTCCCTTCTTCTTTTTCTTCTCAGTTTTCATCGGGCCCTTCTTCTTTTTATCAACATTATTCTTCAGTTGCTCCCCACTTTCTTTTTCAAGTATCACCTCTTTTTGGATCGGGGTGGGATCTTTCAACACTTGTCCACTTCTCAGAGTTACAACATTCACTGTTTCTTTGGGATTCTTTTTTGTATCAGCGGGGTGAGTACCTGGAACCCTCTCAGATAATATTGTTGCAATCTGTCCCATTTGTCTCTCCAAATTTCGCAAACCAGTGCCCAATTCTTTGATATCTTCCCCGTGAGCGTCCAACCTCTCATCTGTCTTGATAATGAAGGCCTTCATTAGATCCTCTAGACTAGGCTGAATAGGCTATTGAGGCTGAAATTGTTGCCTCTGTCGATTTTGAAAGACTGGATCTCCTTGTCCCTGAGGTCTAGAGTTATTTTGTTGCCACACATTTGCAGTACCCCCCAAGTGAACTCCATGAAAAATTGGGGTGCCTCTGACCCATTGCATTATAATTTCCAACAACATTTACTTTCTCAATTGAGGCTTGACACTCATGAGTAGGATGTCCTCTTTCACATATATCACAAGTTGCTTGAGGCTCACTTTGTATTGTAGCTAAGGTCAGCTTCCGTATTTCTTTAGCCATAACATCAAGTTGTACCTACACAGATGTGTTAGCATCAACCTGGTGAACACCAGTTGATCTTCTTCTTTTCGCACTCTCAGAGGGCCATTGATTTGCATCTTCAGATAACTCGTCAAAAATTGTGACTATCTCCTCTGGAGTCTTCTTCATCAATGGGCCTCCAGCTGCATTGCTCAATGTTCTACGTGAGGCCGGTGTCAATCAATCCCAAAAGTCCTGGAGTTGCATCCAGAGTTCAATTCCACTATGTTGACATTTTCGAACAATCTCATTAAACCTCTCTCATGCTTCAAAAACAGTTCCAGTATCTTTCTGGCAGAAGTTATGGATTTCTCTTCTAAACTTACCCGTTTTAGCTGAGGAGATATATTTATCAAGGAATTTCCTGGCCATCTCCTCCCACATTCTAATCGAACCCGCGGGTAAGCTTCGAAGGCACTATTTTGCATCGTCTTTGAGTGTGAAGGGGAATGCCCTCAAGTACACTGCATCTCGTGACACACCATTGTATTGAAAGGTATTCATAATCTCCTCGAAGTCTATTAGATGTGTGTTTGAATCTTCAGTTGGCTTCCCTATGAAGACACAACAATTCTGAAGGGTTTGAAGTAACCCTTGTTTCAACTCGAAATTGTTTACTGCAATTGGTGGTGGTCTAACACTTGATAATCCTTGGTTGTAGATCGGTCTAGTATAATCGCTAAGTGGTCTCCCAGGCAAGGGTTGATGTTGATTAAGTATGAGACCTCTCTCTTCTTCATAGAGGTTTCGTGCATCTCTAATAGCTGCTTCCTCAGCATCCCGTGCAACTTGTTCTCTTAGTTGGGCTGCTTCTCTCGCAGCCAAATCTACATTATCTTTACCGTTTCCAGCCATAAGTTCTTTGGTTGAGGAATGCCCAACCTTTTTTGTTGTCTCGGTGAGATTTCTTTCCTTTTTCAGCTGTCGTAGTTATTTTTTAATCTCTGACTCGTATGGTAGCACTTCTTTCACAGAAGTTCTAGTCATGCACCACTCTGAACCTGTAACCTGCACACAGTCAAAGAACACCAACTATAAAAAGTGAAAAATAAAATTAAATAAAAAGAAAAATTCCTGAATTAGACCTACAAACTATTTCAAACACTATTGATTGCCAATCCCCAGCAACGACACCAAAATTTGACGAGCTCGAAACATACACTTAAATTATGCTCGCTAGTCAAAGATAATATAGTATAATATCGTATCCACAAGGATTGGAGTTAAACAGTATCTTCGTAGTTTCTAGCTTGATTGCTAATCGGAAGAATCAACAATTGAGGTTTGTATGATTTCTAAATAACTAAAAATCTAAAGCTATTGATTAATGACAATTGCAATAAAGTTAAGCAAGGAAGTTATCAGTGGGAGAAAATAGGGGTTGATAGGATAGGTACAAGATAATTATTTGGGATCTAACTCTAGATAATTCACTTCTAATGTTTAAGTGAGTCTCTCGAATTCACTCAATTATTAGTTCAAACGTTTAGTAAAAACTCCTCTCTCGATTAAGTTTCAACCTCACAAGATGAACCAATTTAAGCACGTGAAGATATGCAAGAATGCGTAGTTGATTGGTTTTTAGGAGAACCTCTATCGATTATCCTTCTAACTAGGTTTAATCAATGATTCAACTAGCCTATTTCGATTACTAAGAAGAATTAAAGAACTCAACCAACAATATAATGCAAAGATATCACAAGTTATACCTCTCGCGATTACATGAACAAGTGAATATAGATGCAACAATTAAATCATCCAAAAACGTTTCATTACATAAAACTAGAGTTATAATCCACAAATAAATATCAATACACCAAATCCATCAAACCCTAAAGAACTACTCCATATATATGGAGTAATTCACCACAAATATAATTAAAGTATAAGAAAATATAAATTCAAACCAAACTCGGGTCTTGAGTGAGGAAGGAATGATGAAATCCTTGTGCTTGTGTTCTTCCAACTCCTCCTTAGCCTCCTTAGGTCTAAAGTATATCAAAAGTTCAGAAAATAAAGTTTTTCATGTATTTATACCAAGTAGGGTCGGCCCCAAACGAAATCACCCTTTCCTAGCCGAAATAAAAAAACTTGCAAACTTATTGCTTTTCATGCATCGCATTGTGCGTAGCATTATTGCGTTTTCTTGTCAGGCCACATAAACCCAGCCTCTGAACTTTGTCAATTCGTGACATAAAAATACACGGTTTCATTACCTAGTGCGTCGCACTAGTGCATTTCTTAAGATGTTGCTTCTTCCTTAATTTTTGACGTCCAGAAGTGATCCTCGACCCCGAAACACGATCCCGGATTAATACTTTGGGCTTTTACTCAAACTTCAAAGCTCCAAATAGCTCATAGTGTTCACAACATCTACATAACTCAGAATCACTCCTACAGGGCATAAAATATGCAATAAGTGTAAAATACTATCAATTAACGCTCAAAACAAGTAAAGTGCAATGAATTAGAGTACAATAAGTGACTAAAACACGTAATTATAGCCTGCCATCAGTGTGCCCGCACATCCATCTCAACATCCTCATCTCTGCTACCTTCATCTTCTGGACATGAGCGATCTTGACTGGCTAACACTCCTCCCCATACAACACCGTTGGTCTGACCACCACTCTATAAAACTTACCCTTAAGTTTCGGTGGCACCTTCTTGTCACACAAAACACCGGAAGCGAGTCTCTATTTCATCCATCCCGCCCAAATATGATGTGTGATATCTTCATCAATCTCCCACCCCCTGAATAATAGACCCAAGGTACTTAAAATTCTCTCTCTCAGGGATGACCTACGAGTTCAGCCTCACCTCCCCTTCCCCTCCCTGAGTCTCGCCACTGAATTTACACTCCAAGTATTCTATCTTGGTCTTGCTCAACTTGAAACCTTTAGATTCCAGGGTATGCCTCCCATACCTCTAATTGCATGTTTATACCGTCTCGCGTCTCGTCAATCAATACAATATCATCTGCAAATAGCATGCACCACGACACCTCTCATTGGATGTGGCGCGTCAGTACGTCCATCACTAGAGCAAACAAAAAAGGGCTAAGTGCCGACCCCTGATGCAACCCTATCATAACCGAAAAATGGCCCGAGTTCCCACCCACGTCCTCACTCGGGTCTTTACTCCATCATACATGTCCTTAATCAACCTAACGTAGGCAATAGGTACACCTCTAGCCTCCAAACATCTCCACAAATCCTCCCTCGGAACTTTATCGTACGCCTTTTCTAAGTCGATAAACACCATATGTAAGTCCTTCTTTCTCTCCCTATACTGCTCCATCAATCTCCTAATAAGGTGGATGGCTTCTGTAGTCGAACACCCCGGCATAAACCCAAACTGGTTCTCGAAAATAGACACACTCCTCCTCACCCTTAACTCTACCACTCTCTCCCAGACTTTCATAGTATGGTTAAGCAGATTGAAACCCCGATAGTTATTGCAATTTTAGATATCACCTTTGTTCTTGTATACAGAAACCATCGTGCTCCACCTCCACTCTTCACGCATCTTCTTCGTTCCAAAAATGACATTATGGAATACCTCGATTTATAGTTTTTTGAATTGTAAAAAATTGATGATTTGGGAACCGAAACGAGTAATAGAAAAGATCTACTATACGACAACGCCTTGGATCCGGTGTTAGCTCGCTAAAATAGAGAGGGGATACGATTTTTGGGGGATGGGTGGGCTCCAATTGAGGTTTAGGCTTTAAAAA